>CM035174.1:18123682-18400846 GCA_020205615.1 Panax quinquefolius | reverse complement strand
GCTAAGATGTCTTCATGCTCGAACATCTTCTATACTTAGCAGCTTGGCTTGATCATCCTTGAAGAGTAGTTGAGTGTTGCATGATGCTCAGCTTCTTCAGTTACTCAACCACTTCGGATGACCCCTCGATGAACTGCCTTGAAGATCATTCCTCTTGATACTTGATGGATGCACATGAGAGGCTTCTAAGCTGACTGTAAGTTCTTCTTCTAGGTACTTAGAAGCTTTCTCACGCTTGACACCAAGATGGCATTTGTGATCTCCCTTCTTGATACTTGATGCCTTCTCATGATGGACTTGCTAAGATGACTGTGAGCTCTTCTCTATTGTACTTAGAGATTTCCCAAGATGGACATCAAGATGACATGGTGTTCTTCTTTCTCTCGACAGTTTAGGACACTCCTCATGTAGTAGAACTCTCACTTCTACATAGTAGAACTCACACTTCTACTTCTTTCGTTGTCATCTTCTGAGTGTTCTTGGTGGATCATAGAGTGAGCCTTCGGACTCACTATCTCACATGGTTTAGATCAGTCCACCTTCTCTCCAAACTCAGCAACTCCAGCAACCCTTGATCTTTGAAGCTCTTTCTCATTTATACTTCTTCGCAATCCTTCCGTTGAAAAGTAGCCATTGAAGGCTATTCAAATCTCTTCACAGATCTCGAGTTGCTTGAGGTAGACTACTTGATGTGATATGTCATACTTTTTTTGACGCTGCAGTCTACTGTTTCACCTACCCTGTCAGATGTATCACTTTAATGTCTTGGGCAGGTCGAATGCTTTATTTTCTTTGATTTCTCAATTAGAGGTTGTCTATTTCATCGATGCTATCAATAAGCACTTGTCCGAATATTATCCTTCTTGATTGAACCGTTGCCAATGCTTGGTCTTCACTATTCGGACTCTTACGATTCTAATACACATCTTCAAGGACTTGATCGTAGTGTCTTGTTGAGTGTTGCTCATTTCTTGGTAGAGTTAACACTACGATCTTGAAGAGTGTTGATTGGATCTTCAATGTAGAACACCTCTTCCTAGTATTGTGCGATGCTTGATACTTACATTTCGATCATTCTTCTCGAGACCGATGGCCTAATTCCTTGCTCTGGTCCCTTCCGAATATCAAGACACTTCAGATGTTGGCGGCATTCAACTTGTTTTCTCCTTGTGATCTCCCGCTCACTTATCATCAATGAACCGACCTTGCACTTAATCACTTTAGCCTTGCTCTTCAGAGGCTGACCAGTATCTCGGTTCACCTTCCATCAGTTCCTTCTTTGTTTGGGAAACACTACGATCTTGGTTGCTTCCAAGATCGTTGTCTTCTGTTCACTTGATAGCTATCGCATTAGTCGACTTTCCTTAGTCACCACTTCAAGTCTTCTTTGGATCTCCTTGTGGAAGACTTTATCACGAATGGCCTTACAACTCAATCTTGATGATGATTGGGTTGGTGCTTTGATCTTCTGTTAGCCTGCATGCCATTCGTTGAGTGCTCTTTGGTTTCCTTGGATGTAGCTTCTTTGCTTGAACCGAGGCTTCTTTCCTTTGGATATTGCGGGAGTGCTCATTTGTTGAGAACCGCGATATGCTCTACGATTCAACCCCGCATTGTGGAGCACTTCACTGAGGTCGATTTCTATATTCTATGATTCACGGTTTGTGCAGATTTATGATCCCAAGATTAGATCTTGACACTCTATGATTTCTGCCTTGTGCTTGTTATCTTCATCTGATCTTGCTCGACTACAATCTCTGCATGTAATCAATGAACTCTACGAACTCAGGGTGTAGTCTACGATCTTTGACATAGCCCGAGATCGATGGACTCACGACTCAAAGTGTAGTCTATGTTTTCGACTTGGCTTGGCGGAGATGGCCAATTACGGCTCAGAAAGGTGTTGTCTCTCACGATTCTCGAATATGACTTCCTCAGCTCACAACGATCCTGAGGAATCTCTACTCGACACAATACGATCCTTCTTCGTTTCCCCTGAAAGTCTACGAACTCCGAGATCTACTATCTTGCATACTCCTATTCAGCCTCGATAGCTCTCGAGTTAACCTTGACTCTCCTGGCAGACTACGACTTCTGGTGTAGTGCTCGACGATCAGACAAGCCTATCTATTACATCATAAGATCAACCTAACAAGCTTGATCTTTCCATATTTATAGTCCTTGTACATCATTTCTTTTTAAAGACTTTACAAAGCTGTTTTGCTTATAGAGGATCGAATTTAACATATTTGATCAATTCATTCTAAGTCCTTGTACATATACTTCTATTATCTATCAAAGGACTTTACAGCTTTTCTTAATGTAAACATACTTGCATATTCATTCACATATATATCATAATCAAATCATATATGAAATAGGAATATCGTTCACATGTTTATTCCTGACAACTACTATCCCCTAGAATTCTTCAAGAATTGCATATTTCATTTCTAGAGCTTCCTTCTCCTATTTGGTCTTGGAACTTGATACCATTTCTCTTCCTCACTCACTTAGAAACCCAAAACCTATGACCTTTCTAAGATCTTGGTAACAAGAATCACTCAATTCCTCACACACCAAAAGAACACTCAGCTCTACCCCTTTTAAAAGAATTGTTATTTTTAATTAAATTTTTCTTTAATTAAGCATATTGATAACAATTTAAGTTCAGGTATGTCAAATATTGCAAGATATAGATTATGACAGTTTAATAATTAACTCTTGCAAAATGACAGTTAAACCAATGATCACAAATAATATGACAATTTATGTATGTAACACCCCTTTCCCGAATAGGAAAGGGAGGTCACGTGAAAAATACATCAAATCTCAAAATAAGTAAATAGAGCACTAATAACTTTCAAAATATTTAATTAATCCATCAATGTCGAATTAAATACAATTCTCCACAGATCAACAAAATAATCATAATTTATCAAAATCTAAAATCAAATAAACATATTAGGTCAAAAGTAGCTCTCTTCACAAGAAACCCTAAATCGTCCATGTAAACCTACCGGAAGAAAATATAGCATGAGCCAAATGGTGTAACGAACGAGAATTTTGTGTTTAATTTTAAATATTTATTGAATTTAATAAATATTTGAGTTGATTTATTTATTGAGTTAAATAAATATTTGATAAAATTGTTGTGTAATAATTTAGTTAAGTGTGTTATATTAATTAAATTAATGTATGATAATTTTATGGTTTGAAGATTTAATTTAATGAAATAATTAAATTAAATGAATTGTTTAATAATTATAATGTTGTGTAGTGGTGATTTCTAGTTTAATTTAATAAATAAATTAGAGATGTGATAATTTGTGAAGCATAATTATAATTTACAATGGAAATTATAATTATGAGATAAATGTTAATTTGATTTGTAAGTTAATTAATTAAGGGTGTGACAATTGAACTATATTATTTGAGTATTATGTTGGTTAAAATCTAGTTACGCACAACACACAAGTATACATGGTCAACAAGTAATAAAGTGTAAGTAGAGTATCGTTCCCATGAGGAATTATTAATATAAATTACCAAATACTAACTCTTAACCAAACTAATTTTATTTAAACAATCAATTTAAGGTTATGAATTAAATTATTTAATTAAACTAATTCTAATTACCACTAGTTAAAAATTAGATTATGGAGATTTAAGATCACAACTTCACTTATTGATTCACTTAAATTAATACACTTCTTATCAATTATGCTCACTATTCTAAATTGTTAATCAAGAGCACATAAATAAATATGACCATCTCTCAATGCATCATACTCAAATCAACTTAAATCCACAGATGATAGAATTAAGAAGAACACCCTAATTAACTAATTCACTATATCTTTATGTGAATTACAATTAAAGAGGATTTTAAGCACAAGTTCTCTATCAAATTACATGTGATGTATAGGTATATCTCTATTCTAGACATAAATTATGAATTCCAACGCCATACAGAAAATACAATCACATACTAGTATGATTATATCTAAATCTATAATCCATATCTCGAGTTCATATAGATTATCACGATAATTATTAGTTAGACAATTAAGCATTAAACACAAACCATAATAGACGATCCAAGAATAATCACAATAATTAATAGACAAACATATTAAAATAAACTACGTAATAAGCTCTATTGTAATCTTAAACAAGAATTTAGTTCATGATTATTGAATTAAAACCAAGAATCCACAATTGAATAAACATTAAAAGACAAAAATAAGAGTAGAGAAAAAAATTAAATCTGTTGTCAACAAATCTCATACTCCCACTTGCTCCTGTTCTTGATCTTTAATGGTCTTCAAGTTGCTTTAATCTCCAACTCTAATAAAAATCAGGGTCAAGTCAGATTTAGATGTCTTTATGTTGATGCCTTTTGATCATTTCTTGAATCTGTATCTTATTTTTAATGCTTGATATTGTTCGAGTTTGCAGAGTTAACATATATTTTTTATTATTATGATCGATTGTGTTAGCTTATTTTGAGCTATGATTAGTTAGGGTAGTTGGTATTCACACACACACACACACATGATGGATCAAATACAGTCTCATGCTTGAGATTAATTGAACCCTTACTCATAACGGTGTTTTTCTTATTCTCTGAGAGTAGTTGTTTTGAGCTTAGAAGCATCATTATGGGTATATAGTAGTTCAGCGCATGATGCGTAGATATATTAGTTTTTTTTGTTATCTTTGTTCACATATTTTTGCTTAGGGACAAGCAAAAGCTTAAGTTTTGGGGTATTTGATGAGTGAGATTTATACCCGCAAATCTAGCACTCTAAACCTTAAGAAGTTGTCTGTTAATCATATTTTATGCTGCTTTATTATATTTATTGCTATTTTTGGCTTAAAAGTACTTTGCAGGGATTATTAGGTCATTTCCAGGTGTTTAAGGGCAAAAATGTCATTTTCATGCAACTGGCGCCGCAACGCATGGTTTCCTTTGTAAAGCCTGCCACATCATATCCCTTCCGACGCCGGCCTTAAATGTTTCTATGCAAAGGAGGCTCTCAGCGGTATGACTTATTGACGAGACAACCTTGACTTGCATACTGCAACGCTCGTCTAAGGCATAAGGGTAATACAATGGCTACCTCCGGTCTCAAGGCAAAAAGCAATATTTAATGACCTAAGGGCTTAAGTCTTATATCATTATGCAACATCAGCCTCCAAAATCAGTTTAGAGAAAATAGAAAGTGATAGTTAACTAGTTTTAGGAAGAGAGATAGTTGGATCTTTAAGTACTCCAAGTTCATTGCTTCCTTCATTGCTCGGATTCTACACTGAGAAGAAAAGAGTTGGAGCTAGAAAAATTCAGAAAAAGAGTTTTCTTTATCCAAATCTTTCATTCATTTATGTATTTGAGCATGTTGAATACTTGATAAAGTTTATTAGTTCTATAGTTATGTACTAATTAAATTTCTAGGATCGCAATGTAACCTAATGATTAACTTAATTGAATTTCTCTCATATTTATGATAATGAATCATGTTTGAATGGGTTGTTGTATTTCATGCTTATTTATTGATTGATTGGCTAAGGAATTGATATAAGTATTAATTGATATTGGAAAATGAATGTTAATGCCTAACCCTAAAATACAATAACACTTGTTATGACCATGCCTATGGGAATGAGCGCATATATTGCATAATAGAATAGGAATATATCTATTTACCTTTGAAAGTAGTATGCACACAAGCCAATCATGATGATGATAAAGCATATATTTTGTAACAATCTTATTCGTTTGTTAATAAAAGTATTCATTTACTAAAGGCTTTAATTTATCTATATGGTGTTGTTTTATAATATGTGATAAACTCATAGTTTTAAGTAATGTTTTTAGAATCGTGATGAGATCATGCTAATGAGATCTAAATTCTTAGATAACTTAAAACTAAAATTGTTCCCAGTCGTTGGATTACTAAAAAAGGGATTAGTGAATCCGGATAGATTGGTACATACATTGCTTGCTCATTGGATGAGGATGATTGATCTCATGATAATTTGTGTGGAAACACTAAAGAAAGTATGTAGGTGCTTATTGGAGAATAACTTCACTGAACGTGACTCGCTAAGGAATACCTAATGGAGTTTTACTTGCTTGTCAATAGAAATTCCTGTAGTGATAGTAGTACAAGTGATAATTGGACTTGAGATCATCATAGTATCTTGTGTATGATGAGTTATACTTTGATTTATTCCTTAAGACCCTTAGGGTATATCAAAGGGTATGCTTGGGTATAATAAGTTGTGCATGGAGGTAATGTATGATCAATAAAAAATCTACCCCTTCTAGTAAAAGAAGAAAAATGTCCTACGTGATTCGATAAATGACAACCTAATACTCATTGGCCAATGCAAAATGAAATTAGAAATGAGTTTCTAATTTGCATTATTTGGAGTCGCACATTTAAGAATCGAAAAACATATAATTAAATAAAAGAAGACTTGATAGTAATTCTATGTCTTATATTTAATTAGGAAATTGTATGATGGAAAGATTGAATCAGACGGTAACTATTTACTCAAAGGTTCTTTTATAATTAATATTGAAATCTATATTATCCGGAAAGTCGTTGATCGCTAAGGAGGCTTATCCTTATTGTAGAATAATATTATATATTTAAATAAATTAATAGTTTAATCTATTTATTTAAATAAGATTAGAATTGTTCTAATTGATTTATTCACAACCCAAGGTTAATATGAAGAATCTAAAGGGTCACACCATAAAAGGAAAGAATATTTATTTAAGAAGTAAATGACATAATCGTAATAATAAGTAAATTGTATTTAATTTAATCTATGGTGATAGAATAAATTAAATAGCTTATTATTTATTATTTAATATTTTGAAAATATTAAATATAAATTAATAAGATGAGTCTTATTATTAGTATTACTATTATTATTATTTAATTCCTAAAGGAGTCTAGAAATTAATTAATAAAAGTGCTCTCATATATCCTATTAAGTTTAGGAGGTTAATTAATTATTCTTAATAAGATTGGGAGCCTAATATTAATTAAAGGAGTTTAATTAATTAAAATAAAACGCAGAGTTCCTTAATTGTTTAGAAGGGTTGCCTACATCTATAAATAAGAGGAGTCTTATTATGGGTAGTGGTGGTTGACGCTTTTTCACAACACACGTAAATGATTTTTCCAAGAGTTGGAGAGTACACATTTTTCTATAGAGATAGAAAAACTATGGTTTTGTCAAACACCCACCTTCTTGAATATTTTTCTTCCTTGGTGGATCACCTCAGAGGCCAAACACTTGGGTGGGTAACGTTGATCAAAGGAAGAAATCAAACCCAGTGGATTCAAGTTGAACGTGAAAAGGAATTGGAGGTGAACTCGCACTTGAGGAAGCTAGTTTCTACAAGGGTATGAATATGTTCTCCATCTCTTTTCTATTGATTGATAATTATATACAAAGTATGATCATGGTGATGGGTTTGTATGAAAATTTTAAATTCTATTTTATCAAGGCTTCGCACCTTTTGTGTAATTCGATTGCATGATCGCGATATATACAAACTTAATAGTGGTATCGTGAGCCTAACTTTGTGCTAATTATAGATCTTGATGATTCCATGTATGTATGATATGCGATTTGATTGAATTTTTCGGGCAATTTTTTTTCCTGTTTATTCTGCTGCATGTGGTACCGCACTGCTTCTAGTGTATTTCGGGCAAAAATTGCTACCACATCATATTCTCAAGTTTTTTTTTTTATTTTATTTCAATTAAGATAACAATGTTTATTTTGAATTGGAATATGATTAAAATAAAAGTTTTATATTAACTTGAAATTAGATTCCACATTCGTTTGAATAAAAGAGTTTATTTAAAAGTTTTATATTATCTTGGAATTTGATTTCACATTTGTTTGAATAAAAGAGTTTATTCAAAAGTTTGATATTAATTTAGAATTGGATTCCATGTTCGTTTGAATAAAAGAGTTTATTCACATATGGAATAAGATTTCATGTTTCCTAGATTAAAGGAATTTATTCACATAAGTAATAGGATTCCATGTTTCCTAAAATTAAAGATGTTTAATTTTAATAAGGAATAAGATTCAACATATTTTATTTTCCAAGATTTTAAGTTAAAATAAAGGAGTTTATTTTGTACTTGAAATTTGATTCCTTGTTAATTAAAATAAAGGAGTTTATTTTGATTTGGAATTTGATTAAAATAAAGGAGTTTATTTTTATTCAAAATTGGATAAAATAAAATAAAGAAATTTATTATGATTTAAATTTTGATTAAAATAAAGAAGTTTATTTTTATTTCAAAATTGGATTTTAATAAATTTGAAATTGCCCATGAAATTGATATCAATGCATATATGGAATGGATTTATTATTCATGAGATGAATGTTATTTATTGATACATATGATGATGTGTATGATAATAAATGAGATTTATTATGGACTATTGACCAATGTGATTGGATTTTATTTTAGTTGGATGCATTAATGTATGTGTTTTATTAAATAGGGTCTGCGTACATCGTCTTCTCTAATTTTTCTTAATGTAAATTTTATCTCCCTTCTATGTACTTCTCCTTGACTGCTGAGCAAAGTTTCTATTTATTTTAAATAATTTTGTAATAGAAATAGTTAGAATTAATTTTGAAGAATTGGGGATTAAGGAGCAAGGGGCGCTTGAAACTTGTTTATAATGGAGCCCGAGTTTAAATGTAATAGTTATATTTAAATTTAATTCTTGCACCCTATGTTTGACCTTTTGGTTCACTTGGTGGCTTTAGTGAACCAAACTAGAATAAAGTCCATAATCAATCCGGGTAGAATATACTCTCTCCGTCCCATGATAAAAATACTTATTACTATTTTGGGGAGTCCCATGTTAAATGTCTATTTTCCTTTAATAACCAAACTTTTACACATATTTTCCTATTATAATCGTAGCATTAAATATCTCATACTTTTCTTATTCTAATTCTCTCTCCATATTTAATGACATTATTATGAACAATTTTGTCATTTCATTCATCTTCTTAATATGCGTGAAAAGTCCACCATGACTTTTATCTTGGGACGGAGGGAGTAGTATTCTATATGTGCATGCTTATACTATATATATATATATATATATATATATATATATATATATATATATATATAATGCAAACATGCTTCGCATGTTAATCAATATGACGTGTATTTTATATATATTGTTAGTTCCAGAGGCACAATATTTATCTAGAAGGGGGGGGGGGGGGGTTGAATAGATATTTTAAAAATTCTTGTCCAAAATACTTGTTAGTTTTGATGATGACTTAATCATAGCGGAATTGAGATTTGTTTGTTTTTCCTTGAAGATATAACGAGTTAATAGGAGTTAAGCAGTTATGGCAATTATACTAGTTATGACAATAATATAAGAGACGCAATGTTTTTAAGTGGTTCAGAGCACTCAAAGCTCTTAGTCCACTCTTCTACTCTTTGATTAGGAAATCCATTAAAGATATCTTTACAATATTTGAATCTCACAGATTCCTTCAAGACCAAAGTCTTGAAACTTCTTAGTTCACTTTAGAACTCTTCAAGTCTAACAGACTTGGTACTTCTCAGTTCACTTAGAACTCTTCAAGTCCTTCTGACTTGGAACTTCTTACTTCACTTGATAATAGTTGAGTTCTTGAATGGTGCTACTCAGTTGCCATTAAGCTTGTGTTCGAAAGAACTGAGTAGATGAGAAAGCTTTCTTTTCAGATCGTAGAGTTGAGCGATGAGTGTTCTTCAGCGTTTTGTTGTATGCTTGCTTGTCTTTCCATCTACTTCTATTTTGCATATAAGGTGCCTTTTGAAATGTATCCGTTTGAAGGCATCCGTTGAAGCATTAATTGCATTTGACATTTCTGAGCTCTGATGGAGATTTTTTGCACAACGATTAGTAGAGTCCGCCCATCGACACATCGATCGTTATCTCACCCGACACACGAAAAGGTGTTTTCACGACCCATAGTAGTTTCCTTAGCTTCTTTAATACGCTTTTTGTTATATACTAAGGATGAGTGTTGTGTCATTGGGATTCCAACCGGTCTCTCTGTAAGAACCCGAATTTTCAGAAATTATTAAAATAAGAATATAGTAAATAAAATTATTAAGCCATGAGATGGGTTCGAACAAGAATATATAATTGTGTTACTGAAGTTATGTAATATTGTGTTATATAGGGTAATATGAAAGCAATGTGATGTTGTGTTTAATAAATATATATCATTATTATATATTTGTTATACATTGCGAGAGATGAATTAGTAAGAAGATGGATAAGATTTACCTATGGCGTTAAATAATTTATAGAATTATTTTTATCAAAGTGAGTTGGTGACATTAAATCTCTTTGATGGATAATCACCATTTTCTTGAATATATATACTAGTTACTAGTATGATGTAATATGAGTTTTAGTTAGTGCTTAAGCTATCCATGGATAGATTAAGATAGTAAAGCATAAATTAGTTAATTGTGAGGATTAACTAACAAGTAGAAATATTGGTTAATTTATATTAAAGTGGAAGTTATATTATGGAATAATATAATTTGAAGGGGGTTTAAGAATCACTTAAGTAAATAGTGAATATGTGATTATAGTAGGTGCTTTATATTTGAGTTTTGTGGTAAGAAACCCTTAAAGGAGATTTCATAGTTAGTTAAACTATTAAGGAAAAATAGAGTTTTAAAACTCAAGTTTGATAATTAAATTATTAAAGAAAATAGTTATCCATGATGTGAAATCAAAGAAGAGGTTGATTTTAGATGAGTTATCATTTATGAGGTATATGTAAAGTGATTAGGAGCATAGATGTTATTTCTGCTAATGTAGAACTGGTCTGCCTCTGAACTTGGTATGGTGCAATTGCATGCATTTCCAAGTTTCATGATGACCAGTAGCATTTGCTACATTTATGTCAGAGAAAACTCGAAAGTTAGTTTGTAAAAATGTGATTGCAAGTCATGCATACTAATAACTCTTATAATGTCATGAATGGTGACTAAGTGTCCATGAAAAAATTTGGTTAGCAAAGCATGACTTGAATAAAGATTTAATTAATTAACCCTGATTAAATATTGGTTAATTGAGCAATATTATAGAATATTATATTCTATTAATTAGAGGAATGCATAATAATTATTGAAAAGAAATGATTAATATTAATTAATTATTGTGTGAGTTGAAACTCCCCAACTAATTGATATTTAGCTCAATTAAAATATTAACGTGGGTATAATCATTAAATAATATTACTATGGGTAATGTGGGAAAATGTGAGCAGTAGTAATATATAATACCTACGGCTTAAGAATACGTGAAGTGTGACGTTTAATTGGGACTAATGATATAAGGTACCAAGTGGTACAGTGAAATCAAATGTAGTGGTAATACAGAAATAATTAAATATCTGTGTACTCTAGAAACTGAGAAAGGAATTAAATGTTTGAATAAGCATTAGTATTAAATAAAGTTATAATGTGATTATGTGAGTAGTAGAAATAGTTATGGAGAATACCCAGGATAATAATGCCTAACTACGTTGTTTTAATGTGTGTATTTAATGTACATGGACTATATGATGTGAGTATAAAGTTTTTCTTTAAATTCTAATATGGTAACAATTGTACATTAAGATTTCATTTTGGGAATTAAAAAGACCAAACCAAGCCTTAGTTAATAAAGTTGCTAAGAATTTCTCTTGTCCCAAATTAAGTGACACAAAAGGTACATGAACAGTGGTCTAAACTCTATTTTACGTAACCACCAAATGTGATTATGGCTATGAAGATAGCTAGTCTTTGGGTTGTTGAACCACTCCCAATTAGCCAATGTTTCCTTCCATTACACCATAGGTTCCAACCTCTCGGTGTAAAATGAATGCCCAATCCATCATCCCTCTATAAATGACAAGCTATGTTCTTGAAATCACGTTCTTTGAGAAAAATTGTTTGTCAAATATTGAGTTTGAAATTTAGAGTCTTTGGAGATTTAGGAGGAGTCTAGCAATCTCAAAAGGGGGAAATTAAGCAAACTAAGCATTCAAGAGGTAATAATGCTAACCTATATGCTTTTAAATTCATAAGTTTTGAATTCTAGAAAAGTATATAGAAATAGTGCTTAGTCCAAAAATTGATGCCTAAGGATTGTTATAATCCATGAATTGATGCTAGGTAATGTTAAGATAGTCAAATACGAAATCAACGGAAGTTAAACGAACCAATTTGGTTGAAAAACGAATTCGTAGTGAATGAATTTGCTAAATTTTCAAAACATGAACATCTAGTATGAACATGAGTTATAAATTCATATTTGGGTTAGTTAATGTTGATGTTAATTGATAGGTATTTAGTATGTTGTAGTTTTATGAGTTACAAACTCATAGAACAAAATGGACTGATTTTGATGAGTATAACTAATGTTATGAAAATTAGGAGTATAGGTCTGTAAAATTGCGAAGAACAGAGCCTGAGGGGCTTTTCTGCGACCTAGGGCGCAGCTACGCTCCCCCCAAGGCCATTTAGGGAGCAAATTGTACGGGCATCGTTGTCCGTGCACTATTGTGACTTGCTGTAGTAAATTAGGCATAACAGTTTCATGCAAACTCCGATTGAGAGGATTCAAGATGATCCGAACCGAGGAAGAATAGACCTACAACTTTTTTTCTTTACGTTTTTCAATTCAAGGCCGTTAGGAAGGGTCAAAATAGTCATCTTTGTGACTATTACGTAATAGGAGGCGATCGGAGGGCGTCGAGCGAGCACATACGCAAGTATAGTGCTCCCGATGATGGAATATATTATTCTAAGTAATATAACATGAAAATGCATGATATTAGACATGACATACAAGATTACCTTACTTATAATGGAATGATTTATCATGACTTAGTATGTGTTTTCAAAAGAAACTTAAAGATTTTTGAAAACAAACCTTGACGAACTTTAAGTCATTTGAGTTCTGACTTTATAGTGAGCAAATGGTGGAGTAATGCGAGCATAAAATGTGATCTTAAGTTACCTCGTATAAGATAACTTGTATAGCTTGGATAATATGTGTTTTCAAAGAGAAATTCAAGTTTTAAAAACTAATCATCATAAGCATGGTGTCGCCTACATTTCGACCTTGTAAGTATGTGTAGAAATACGCATAAATGAATATGACATATGATTTGAAGTTGCCTTGCATGATTAGGTTGGCATGACATGGATTTGAAGAAAAGAAAACTTAGATGTTTTGAAACCAATATTCATGAGCATTGTGTTGTCTAACCTCTGAACTTGTAGTATGGCATGCTAGTACTATTTATGTCTTTAAACATGACCTATAAGTACACTTGTCTAGTTTGCCAATAGAAGTCATTAAAGAATGTTTTGAAAGTAAAGTTTTCAAGTGATAAACTATGCTAGTCATCTGAGCATGCTACTAAAGGCTTATTAGTACCAATATATGGTTTAAAGGCTTGTAATCATCGAATATTGTTAAAGAAAGTTGTTAAACCTTAAACTGTGAAAACAACTTTGAATAAACACAAGAGGTTCTAAACTTCGACAATTGACCTCTTAACGTGTGTAAATATTATGTGTTAACATTCATGCATGGTAAGAAATGAAGTGTGAACTGAGAACTAAATATTCAAATCTCGATTCGGTTAAGGGATTAGCAATTGCGCCCATCCTAAAGCTAAACTACTTCTATAAGAAATTGCGCTATTGAAGCGATGATGCCTTACTATTTTAACTTTGATCTTAACTTTAAAGCATATGTGTAATGAATGTCTAAAGCTATAGTACTGGACATAGATGATGGTTTAAGTGTAAGAACAAGTAATGGTTATATAAACCCAAATTTGTTAAATTTGTTAAAGTTTGCAAAATGTAAAGACGATGTAGATCGCGTATCTATAGACATTAAATATGTGTCGAACACATAGCGAGTCAAGTGTGTGATAAAGATTTATGAATGTTGATATGAAGCATATGTAGCTAAGATGTACTATATACACATAGCTATTCTAAGAGTACGTTGAGAAAGTGAAGTGTAGGTTTTACGAACCTAATTAGGAAACAATGTAACATTATTATTACATTGAGAATGTATGAATATATTACTGATGGATATAAATCCATGATTATATAACTGTGTAGGAATACACGAAGTGCAAATAATCGTTAAGCAGTTAAGTCATAGTTCATAAACTACGAATCAGGCAAGTCTTTCAGTTCCTATTTGATATATGAATTCGATAACTGCTAGTTAAGATATATTATGTTATGCGAATATTGATGTATATATATGAAATGCATATGAGATATGTATGAAATTGAAAGTTGATCTTTGATGATATGTTTGTGATATAAATATTTATGCCTGTTGTGTGTGAAGTAACATGCGTAGTAAATATTAATTGATTATGAATGCATGAATTGAGTATGTTATTATATGATATGTGCTGCATGAAAACTGTTAGAATTGTTGGGTTGTCGAGCACACCCTTGTAAATAACCACTTTTGCAGGTTAAGGACACACGGTAAAGGTTACGTGCTACTTGATTGATAAAGTTCAATCACATTAGAGGAGATTGATTTGTTTAATTATATATATGTTCCTGAACCATGTTTAGGTTCTAGTAGATATAATTGATAATAGTTACGATGTGTAATACATGTAATCTTGTAAAGTTGTACTATGTGATATATAGAGAAATTCGAATCGAGATGTAAAAATTTATACAGTAATTCGAATAGAATGAATCATAACATAATTTGATTCTAGGGTATGTAATTAATTCAAGTTAAGATATCAATAAAAGAATTATTTTCAAAGGAGATTGAAAAATTTTAAATTATTCCGCATATTTATATAACATCGAATGTGATGTGAAACAGGAATAATAAATGACCAAGATTGGAAATTTAAAAAAGTTTGGGGTCATTGTGCAGATCATAGTAATGGAAAGAATTTATATTCTAAATTGTTATAAGCAAGGTTTTATTCATTAAGTTATGAATGGAAAATATTAATAGTTTGACGATAGTAGTATCGTGGTGGACCAGATTTGTGGTTCGAAGGTACCCGGATTTGGGGGTGTCACAGGTTGGTATCAAAACTGTAGGTTATGAACTTTAGGTAAGTGTACCTTAGGCTATAACCTGAGAGAGAGAAAGATAAAGATTAAAATATATAAGTGAAGATTCAAAGAAGAATCTTGAAGTATCTAAGAGAATGAGAATTCAGGAGTTTCTTAACTCCGGTAATAAAAATGTTAAGATGCTGTCTATAATAAGACAAAGATAATGAGAATGAACTCGAGTGGAGTTTAGTTGATAATGGTAAAGAACCCTAAGTTAACCGATGATCACGACGTGATCGGATTGAGCTATGAAGTGATAAATAGTCTGTAACGACTAAGTGTGTATAACTTGATGCTATAAGAGAATGTACGGTGAAATGGTACGATGTGAACTCATGAGGAGTTGTATGTGATGAGATACGAAGAATTCGTATCGAGCAAAGAACAAGTTAAGAGTGAGATAGAGTTAAGTTAGACTTCAGTTGAGGACTCATGTGAGAGCTGAGTAGTACAAACCTTTGTGTGGGCGGAGGCTTTGTGCTCACGCTCGGTTCCTCACAATGATAATCAATGGAATGTCATTATCGTGCTATCGATATGCTTATGGTGAGAAGGTGATTCTTTTCTCATATCATATTTGATAGATAGAGACTATTAAGATTAAGATAGAGAATATTAAGATTAGGCGCAAGTTCTTAAAACTCATGCACATTGTACGTTCGTGACTCTTAATTATATGAAATGTTTTTGAACCCCTCAGCGAATGGACGCCTATGGTCTGACTAGGATACGTTCTTAAACTCATATAATTGTGGCAAGTTCCTGAATTTCCAAAGTGTGGTAAGTTTGATGAACTGTAATGGGTATATATATGTTATGAAGTTTGAAATTTGGTATAGTGAGCATTGACGGTGTTAAAGATTGGTAAGATGAAGCAATGTAGAAAAAATTGAAGTTAATGGAGAAACGTGGATTTTTTAAATCTTCTAGCTCTGCTAGATTTTTAAAATTTATTGACTTTGTGCTGATGTTTGCACTCCTATTTTCTTGAAAAACATTGGATCATGTGATTGAACCAATGATGTTTAAAAATAATACCGTTATTCTTATGTCTATGCTAATTGTTTCGGCTGAGACAAAAATGATTTGAAAATTTTCAAAATAATTTCTAACCATGTGCATCATTTGATATGATGTATAGTAAACGATGGAGTAATCAATGCATTTAAACCTAGTGTTGGTTGTGATTGAAAGATCGTTAGCCAATTTTGGTATGATGTAGTATGACAAAGTCATATAATGGCGGAATCCTCAAGTACTACTAATCTAGTACGGTATCATGATGTCATAAAAGAATTTTTGGTTTTCTTTTAATTTATGAAGAAGGTTAATTAAGTTGGCCAAATTATTTTGATTGATGTCCGAATTGTTGATAAAAGTCTAAGCTATTTGATTCTGCTAGACGACAAAATAATCGTGAAATTCAAGCATTCTTGAATAGTTGTGCCAAACCAGATTGCTCTGGTGCGGATTCAGTTGTTGAAAAGTTGAGGTGAACAACCCTATAAGGGGACATGTTTTCGGGGATAATGGTTCCGAGCGTAATACATGTAGTTGTTACAAAACACTACGTTGTGGCCCAATGCAGTGGTACAATAGGTTGGCCACCTAGTGTACGTGGGGAGGGTGTTTTCAGTCTTTGTGATTGATAACCACTCTGGTTTGTAGTGTGGATGATTGTGTTGAAGCACTAGTTCACGGTCTTGTGACCCCTCAACATAATTTGGAATCTGAGTTATTCATACTACTTCCCGATTATTGAAAAATCGTGGAAGACTCTTATTCTTATGTGTGATGAATGTAATGAGTAGAATGTTCCTTAGAAAGGAGAATATGGTAGAATGCAAGTGAGCAAGTTATAATAAAACTTTCGAAAAGAGAATGATTAAAATTATTCAAAAGAATATGTAATATTCTGAATAGCACCAAGTAGAGGAGGTTTCGGTGATTCCAAGGACGGAATCCTTATAAGGGGGATAGGATGTAAGAACCCAAATTTTTAGAAATTATTAAAATAAGAATTTAGTAAATAAAATTCTTAAGCCATGAGATGGATTCGAACAAGAATATATAATTGTGTTACGAGGTATGTAATATTGTGTTACATAGAGTAATATGAGCAATGTGATGTTATGTTTAATAAATATATATCATGATTATATATTTATTATACATTGTAGAGATGAATTAGTAAGAAGATGAATAAGATTTACCTATTGGCATTAAATAATTTATAGAATTATTTTTATCATAGTGAGTTGGTGACATTAAATCTCTTTGATGGATAATCACCATTTTCTTGAATATATATACTAGTAACTAGTATGATGTAATATGAGTTTTAGTTAGTGCTTAAGCTATCCATGGATAGATTGAGATAGTAAAGCATAAATTAGTTAATTGTGAGGATTAACTAACAAGTAGAAATATTGGTTAATTTATATTAAAGTGGAAGTTATATTATGGAATAAAATAATTTGAAGGGGTTTAAGAATCACTTAAGTAAATAGTGAATATTTGATTATAGTGGGTGCTTTATATTTGAGTTTTGTGGTAAGAAACCCTTAAAGGAGATTTCATAGTTTGTTAAACTATTAGGGAAAATAGAGTTTTAAAACTCGAAGTTTGATAATTAAATTATTAAAGAAAATAGTAATCCATGATGTGAAATCAAAGAAGAGGTTGATTTTAGATGAGTTATCATTTATGAGGTATATGTAAAGTGATTAGGAGCATATATGTTATTTCTTCATTTGTTGACTTTTATCCTTAAATAAATGGACAGGGCACGATGCTTATGATGCAGACAAATGATACACTACGATCATGATCGTGATGTCTTGCAACATTGGGGATTGATCTGGTACTTAAAGATAAGAAATCTACAATTTCTCTTAAGTACTGGTACACTACGATCTTGGCTTGCTTGTCTCTACGCTTTCGAGAGCACACTACGATCTCTGAGTTGGCTTGACAGGCGTTTGGACCACTCTACGGTTTTAGGAGAGGCCCTCCAAAGAAGACAGACTACGATTCTGCCTTGGCTTCTGTAATTTTTTGATCAGCTCGATAGACTACGATTCTATTGAAACCTATCTATTACATCTCAAGATATAGATCAACCTAACAACTTTGATCTTTTCATCTATACATTCATTTACAGAATGATAAACATTAAAAGCTCAGATCAACCTAACAAGTTTGATCTACCACTAAGTCCTTGTACATGTATTCCTTGAAGGACTTTACATATAATCATGAATATTTACTTTCAACATCAAATTTAAATATGAAATCTCCCAACAATCTCCCCCTATTTGATGTTGACATAACCAAGGAGATTTGTAACATTATTATCAATTTCTAGATGCAGTTGCTAGAAAGTAAATATGACTTGGTGTTTCAGTGAGCAACTGAAATCTCTAGAGAATAAACATGAATTTATTGATGTTTGTAAAGACAGATATTACAATAAAGCTTAGTTACATCAATAAAAAATGAGTTTCAACTTATCTCTATTTCTTCTGCCTTTTGTTCCTTGGAGGATTGACATACTCTGCAACTCTCATTCTCCTACTGGCTTCGTCTCTCCATGCAATATCTTCCATCTCGCTTTGACTTATCTGTTCTCCATGATCTTGTCTGTTCATGAATGCAGGATCTCTAATTGGCAAGTTTAGGCCAGTGGTGGATACTCCTTGTGAGCTAGGAGATGGCCCTCGACTCCTTATCGGTTGCGCTATGATAATTTTCTGCTGTTTAAGTCGTGGAGTCTGATGGCGAGGCTGTCTTGAGGGAGGGCTCCTTGAAAATTGAGCAATGAGTTTGCTTTTCTCTCCTTTACTTTTATTCTCCCCCTTTATGTCAGCATCAAGGGTTAGAATATCTTCAAATAGTCGAGTCATGCCTTGGATGAGCTCGTGGAGCTGATTCCTGGATTGAGCAATATCTTCTCGATTTTCTTGGACCAGAGAATCTATTCGAGATCCTCCTTTTGTAGAATGGCCAAGATAGTTTCTGTTTGTTGCATTTGGCCCATGGAAAATGCTTGAAATTCTTTCATTGAAGTTCGTAGACTTGTGAGACTTTCCATTATAAGATTATTTTGGGATTCCTGAGTATTCTGCAAAACTAGAACTGTTTCCCTATGTTTTTTGGCAGCCTAAAAGTTAATTTGATCCCTTTCATTGATGCTCTGAATCATTTCCTTTATGATCTCCCTAAGCTTCTTTGTAAGCTCAGTACTTAGGTTTCTGGGGAGGGTGTTGGCAGCATCGATCAAATGAGTCAGCCTCAGATGAAAAAGGTCTGAGTGAACTTCAAGATCTTCTTGTATGTCCTTGGTCACCTTCTGAGATGCTTTAGACAACTCCATTTTGGTTGGAAGATCTGATATGAGCTCAAGGAGTTGCTGATTATTTGGAGGAGAGGCTCTAGTATATTGATCTTGCATATTGTAGAGAGCAAGATCAAGATTGAAATAGTTATTGGTTGATGAGGAAGGGATATATCTGATGGAGGAGCAGGTGTGTGAGGTTGAGTCTCAGGAGGAGGTGACTCTACGATTTGAGGAGGTGATTCTACGATTGGATTTTGATCAATAATCTTAGAGCGAGAGATGATAGGAGACTGGATCAATACAAAATTAGGCATGTTTGGTTCATCAGTTATAGAATGTTGGGATTCTATAACTGGAAATTGATTTAGTAGATGTAGTATCACTTCTAACCATCTTGGTAATTCATAGAATTGGTTGAAAGTTGATGGTGGACAGTGACTAACAGTGAAAGAGATGGGAATAGATTGTACCTCACGCCCATTTTCTGAAGAGGGACCATTAGAAATTAGATTTCGGGTAAAAGTTAGGTTGGCTTGGAATCCATGAGCTAGCACATAGATTGCTGGATAAGTTTTGAAGGTCCAGAACATCTTCTGCTTTCTCCACCTCTATAACTTTAACCCTCTCCATTTCTTCAGTTTTAGAAGCTAAGACCTCCTGAAGAGCTGAGGGAGGTTCATGATAATCTTTTGGTAATTCCTCCTCAGTTGTAGCATTCTCTATCATGGTGACTTCTCAAGGCTCCCCCTCAATTTGATCATCCATTTGAACTTCAAGCAGCTCCCCCTCACCGAGCATTCTTCTAGTCTGTGAACTTCGGAAGTTCCCCTCAACTGAAGTCAGTATTCTCCTTACTAGCTTCGGGTAGCCCTTTCTCAGCAGCTATTCTTTTGTCTTCCTCCTTTAATACTCCTTCATTGACAAGAATGTATTTATTGACAAGCTTTCTCTTTGTCTTTCTAGGCTGAGCCATTGCCTCAGTACTTTCTTCAACTTCAACTTTGATGGTTTAATCAGGCTAAGAACCTGTTGCAACATCCACTTCTGGAGTGATGTCAAGTCTGGACTCTACGATCAGTAGTGACTCTACGATCGAAGAGAACGAAGACTTCTTTGACTTATGGCTATATTTTCCTTTCTTAAGTAGATGAGAGATGGTAGCTCTATCTTCTTCTTCCTTAGACTGCTGTTCTTTCCCATTCATTTTTTTTAGAGTTTCAATGTCTGAACTCTCTTGAGGTGCATCAATGGTTGAACTTTGAGGCTCCTATGTTGTCTGAGCCTTCATTTTTATCTTTCCCTTGCTTTTTTTGACCAAAGTGATCGGTTCTTCTTTATTGATTTCTTCTTCTTCATTAGTTTCCTTCACCACTGACATGTATTCTGGTAGCCCAGACTCCTTCGTTTCACCAGTCCTTCCACTGGATTCAGACATCATTCTGACATTTTCTGCTGGATTTCTTTTCCAGTTTTGAAACAACTGCTGGGTTATTTTCCTGTTGGGATTGATAGATTCTCCTTCATTATCCCCAATTTTGTCACCCAATGCTAACTACAGGATTATGCTTATAAACCGCCCATAGAGCATCTTTCCAGAGCTCTTTGATTTCTTTGAACTGAGTATCCACTTCCCAATCCAATCGATGAGTAGGGCCCCATAGTTGAGTTGAATCCCAAAGCAGATTGTTGTCATGAGCTTCAGTTGTACTTCATTCATAGTGTCATGGCCAGAGCTCTTACATCATATGCATTTCCTAACTATGTCAGCCACACACATTTTTGGGGAAACTCTTTCATCTTGTAACCCTTGACGGTCTGAAACTTTTTGTGATGCATCTTCCTCAGACCTTCATGAAAGTCGATGACCTCCATGGACAGAAGTCCATTTGATTTGAAACCTAGGGCTAGGTTTACATCTTTAGCTTTGAGTTTAATTTGCTCCCCCTTTACCCTTGTGGTGATAACGTCGTTTTCAAAAGCTCCATTTCTAAAGAACTCTTTCACCAGCTTCGGGCAGATCCATGTGTTGGTGCCCAGAGCTTCTTCAAGACCAGCCTTCTTCAACAGAGACATAATTTAGTTAAATTGAGGGTCAGCTATATTGAACTCATCGAAGCAGAGTCGGTAACCAGTGATAATATTTGAAGTCGCCATTGATTTTCTTGCACTGAGCATTTCTGAAAGCTAGGGTTCCTGCTCGTAGAGAGAGAGAGGAATAAGCTTTTTTAACTATTGAGGTGATTTTTTAAAAAGACTTTTTCAAACTGTACTTGTAACTTCCCTCTTCTCGATCTGCATAGTGGGACATATGTCAAATCCTGCTTGGCTCCACGATTTTAACTGATGCAGAAAATACTGATCTGCCCTTACCTCCCCCTGAGCCAGTATATCCTTTGGGAGGACCATGATAGTCGAGGTTGTACTACAGACGTTAAGGTTGCACTATGATCGTTGAGGTTGTACTACGATCGTTGAGGTTGTACTGCGATCGTTGAGTTCACTGCTGAATCTGTTCTACGAACGTTGTCCACCCTGGTCCTTGTGATGAATTTTGACTTATCTTTCCTTTTGGATTAAGGTAGCTTAGGAAGGGCCAACCTCTTAGAATGAACTAAGGATCAAGTTTGTCCCCGAGGCACTTGTCAAAGGCATTGCTTGGATTTATTGGAAATGTTGTCATCACAGGATGCTTATTTGTCATGTCGAGGCAGCTCTACAATCTTTGTCCTTCTTTAGTCATCTCTACAATTTATAACATAGCCTTTTATATCTGCATGGTTAGCATAAACTAGAGCATAGAGTTTATGGTTGTAGATTTAGCATGCCTAACTCACTTATCAATTTATTAAATCTGGATTCATCTAGAGGCTTTGTAAAGACATCAACAAGTTGATTTTCAGTAGGTATGTATTGTAAGGATATGGTTCCATTTTGAACATGATCCCTAATGAAATGATATCTTATTTCTACATGCTTAGTCCAGAATGCATGACATGATTGTGTGTTATTGCTATGGCACTTGTGTTATCACAATGAACATGTTTAGATTTAAAATCAAACCCATAGTCTGCTAGCGTATTTTTCATCCACAAGATTTGAGCACAACAGCTGCCAGCAACAATGTATTTAGCTTCTGCTGTTGAGGTAGATACTGAGTTTTCCTTCTTGCTAAACTAGGACACAAGTCTGTTTCCTAGCAACTGACAGGTGCCACTGGTAATTTTTCTATCTATTTTGCAGCCTGCAAAATTAGCATCTGTATATCCTGTCAGTTTAAAGGAGGACTCCTTGGGATACCAAAGTCCCAAGTGAGGTGTGCCTTTGAGATACCTAAAAAATACTTTTTATAGTAGTTAAGTGTGATTCCTTAGGATTAGCTTGCAATCTAGCACATATGCATGTTGCAAGCATTATGTCTGGTCTATTGGCAGTTAGATAGAGAAGAGAGCCTATCTTACCTCTGTATTGAGTTATATCAATACTTTTACCTTTCTCATCTTTGTCAAGCTTGGTTGCTGGAGAGATTGGTGTTTTCATGGGAGAGGCTGATTCCATGCCATACTTTTTAAGTAAGTCTTTAACGTACTTGGCTTGGTTTATGAAGATTCCTTCATCAGTCTGCTTTACTTGCAATCCAAGGAAGAAATTCAGCTCACCTATCATGCTCATTTCGAACTTGCTCTGCATAAGCTTGGCAAATCTCTTACACAGTTTTTCATCAGTAGAGCCAAAGATAATGTCATCAACATATATTTGAACTAATAAGACTTTCTCTTTGTGCTTTCTAAGAAATAATGTGGTATCTACTCTACCTCTAGTGAAACCATTTTCTATAAGAAAGTTAGTTAGTGTTTCATACCGTGTTCTAGGTACTTGTTTAAGACCATATAAGGCTTTGTCTAATCTATAGACATAATTAGAGAGAGTTGGATTGATGAAACCTGAAGGTTGTTCCGCATATACTTCTTCTTGATGTTCACCATTCAGGAATGCACTTTTGACATCCATTTGAAAGACTTTGAATTTCATGTGGGCAACAAAGGCAAGGAATATCCTGATGGCTTCTAACCTGGCAACAGGTGCAAAGGTCTCGTCGTAGTCAATGCCTTCTTCTTGAGAGTAACCTTTGGCCACTAGTCTCGCCTTATTCCTTGTTATTACTCCATCTTCATCCATCGTGTTTCTGAAGACCCACTTGGTGCCAATTACTGGATGGCTTCTTGGTCTTGGAACTAATCTCCATACTTTACTTCTTTCAAACCGATTTAGTTCTTCTTGCATGGCTTCTACCCAACTTGAGTCTTCCATAGCATCTTCTATCTTCTTTGGTTCCATTTGTGACAGAAAGTTTTAACAGAAACACTCATTCTGGGTGGTAGCTCTTGTCTTGACTCTTGCATTTGAATCTCTAATGATTAGGTCTTGAGTGTGATCAAATATGTTAGGTTGATCCTACATAAGCAAAACAACTTTGTAAAGTCCTTAAAAAGAAATGATGTACAATGACTATAAATATAGAAAGATCAAGCATGTTAGGTTGATCTTATGATGTAATAGATAGGCTTGTCTGATCGTCGAGCACTGCACCAGAAATCGTAGTCTGCCAGGAGAGTCAAGGAAAACTCGAGAGCTATCAATGAAGAATCGTAGTCTGCAAGATAGTAGATCTTGAAGTTCGTAGACTGCCAAGAGAGACGAAGAAGGATCGTAATGTGTCGAGAAGAACTTCCTTAGGGCCGTAGTCTGCTGAGGAGGTCATGTTCAGAATCGTAGAGACAGCCTGCCTACGAGCCGACCGAGCATCTGCCGAAGCCCAAGTCAAGAATCGTAGATTACATTCAGAGTCGTAGAGTCTACTGATCATATCAGAGGTAGAGATTGTAGTCGACCAAGATCAGATGAAGACAAGCACAAACCGTAGTGTTAGATATGATCACAGAGTCGTAGTGTCTGCACAGTCGAAGCTGAATCATAGAGTACAGAACTAAGACCTCAACAAATGTGCTCATAATGCTAAGGATGAATCGTAGAGCAAATAAGATTCTCAACAAATGAGCACTCCCAGAATATCCAAAGGAATGAAGCCTCCGGTTGGCACTGCAAAGATGTATCCCACCTAAAGGAAACCAGAGAGCACTCAACGAATGGCATGCAAGCTAACAGAAGATCTAAGCACCAACCCAATCAGCATCTAGATTGAGTTGTGAAGCCATTCGAGATGAAGTCTTCCATAAGTTGATCAGAAGAAGACTTCAGTAACTGATTAAGGAAAGTCAGCAAGTGCAGTAGTTGTCAAGTGGTAAGATGACAACGATCTTGGAAGTAACCATGATCGTAATGTTTGCCAAACAAAGAAATAACTGATGGAGTGTACACAGAGATACTGGCCAGCTTCTGAAAAACAAGGCTAAAGTGATTACGCATTGGGTGAGTCCATTGATGATAAGTGAACGGGAGATCACAAGGAGAAAGCGAGCTGAACACGCCACAAATATGAAGTATCTTGCTATTCAGAAGGGGCCAGAACAAAGAAGTCAAGCCATTAATCTCTGAGAGCTGTTGAGGCAAACAAAAGTGTTGAAGCACTGCACAAGAGAAGGAAGAGGTGTTCTATATTGAAGATCCAATCAACACTCTTCAAGATTGTAGTGTTGTCTCTACCAGTCAACAAGACACCACGATCAGGTCCATGAAGACATGCATCAGAATCGTAGAGTTCGAACAGCTGAAGATTGAAGCATTGGCAACAGTTCAATCTAAAGGTTGATATTCAGAGAAGAGCTTATAGAGAGCATCGATGCAAAAGGATAACCTCTGATCGATAAATCAGAAGAAGGAAATAAATCTTCGACCTGCCTGAGGCATAAAAGTGACATCTCTGATGGGGTAGGTGAAACAGTAGACTGCAGTGTCAAAAAGTCAGAAAAGAAAATGTCATGTCACATCTGCAGTCTACACCAAATAACTCGAGATCTGTGAAGCAAATCTAAAGCTTTCAACGGTTACTTTCCAACGAGAAGATTGGGAAGAGGTATAAATCAACAGAGCTTCAAAAATCAAGAGTTGCTGATGATTGCTATGTTGCAGAATCGTTGAGTTGGTATAATGCTAACATTGACTCTACGAGGTCCACCTGAGCTTAAACAGAACAAGTCTCAGTGACGGTGAGACTACAAAGGTGGAAGTGAAGCAACTTTGAAGAAGGACTTGAAAAGATCAAAGCTTCACTCAACAAAGATGAGAATGCCACTTGAATTGACATCTAAGCTAAGAGCCTAGAAGGACAAGAAGATAGCATTCAGAAGAGTGGCAAAGCACTAGGTAGATCCTAAGAGCCACTCTACGATTCACCATGAACCTAAAGCTGAAGTAAAACAAGTGCAGAACCATGTCTGCCAACACGTTAAGAAGGGTTCAGGAAATGGTGATGGTGCACAACTGACACTACATGAAGATGAACAGAACAAAAGAAGATCAGCTGCACCAAAGATGATGTGGTCCAGTCTCGAAGTAGAATGCAAAGAGGACCACACCAAGCTGCTAAGTACAAAAGATGATCAAGCTTAAGGACATCTTAGCAGCTCAGCACCACCACCAACAACTACAACAACAACAAAAAGCCAGGACATGAGGGGTCCTTGTCCGGAGGGACTAAATGAAGTTCCAAGCCTGCTGGGCTTAAAGAGTTCCTAGGGAACTAGAGAAGTTCCAAGGCTACTGGCCTTGAAGAGATCTTAGTGAACTGAAGTCCCAAGGCTACTGGCCTTGAAGGAACCTTAGTGATTCAGGGTGCTGCCCTTCCTTAGTGGAAAACTTACTAGTTGAAAGTAGAAGAGTGGATTAGGAACTTGAGTCTCTGAACCACTTAAAACCCCTTGTGTCTTTTTACTTTATGTCATTTACATTATGTACATTAACTACTATAACTGTTATGTATGTTTTAACTGCTTACTACTTGAATTAACTCTCTACTAACAATGTATATACGATTATGAATATATCAATGAAGGGGATCTTTTACTTATTTCGCTGTGCTTGAAAAGATTCTTATGTTTGTTATATACTAATTCATGAGCAATACAAAATAAATCAGAAAAGTATTTAAAAGAAAATGGATCTATTCAATCCCCCCTTCTAGATCTATATTGTGCCTACTGGGAACTAACAATTGGTATCAGAGCAGGTTCTCATGCTATATTCAAAAGCTAATCACTTTGAGTCTGATCCTAGGCACAAACATTGTTCTAAACTTAGTTTAGTAGTAAGTCACTTGTTATATGCAGATGAGCTCACACGTTGGAAATATTGTGTGATAACTCGAGATTTCGAATAATCAAAATTTTACGAATATTTTTTTTTTTTAATAAAATTTATATTGATTATTAATTTTGTGACAAGTATCTGTGATACGAGTCTCGAGAAAGTTAATTTGTATATTGACTAATAAATTTTAGAGTAGAGTTGTGCTTAACAACTTTAGAAACCCTAACCCTAATTCCTGGATAGGGATTCGATAGAAAATATAATTAAAATACTTATTTTAATGAGTATGTGTTTGTACTGTATGTTGATAATGATGAATGATTGATCAGATAAGGTTTAAAATTAATAAACCCTAATAAGAGATTAGGAACCCTAATCTCAGGATTAGAAACCCTAACATATAGTTAGAAACCCTAATTGAAAGCCGGGAAACCCTAATTTCATATTCGAGAATCCTAAAACCCTAATTAGGAAACCCTAATCCTAATTAGTGAGTTTAATGTGTTTAATAAATGTTAATTAATTATGAAACCCTAATTGTAATTTAGAAATTTTAATTTTTAATTTTTCTAATTTAAAACCCTAATTAGGAAACCCTAATCCTAATTAGCAAGCCTAAAGTGATTAGTATGTAATATAATTAGGAAACTCTAATTATACTTTAGAAATATTAATTTCTATTTTAAACCGTAATTACATTTTTGAAATTCTTAATTTTCTATTTTTAAACCCTAATTAGAAAATTCTAGAATTGGAGTATTTTAAAACCTAAGGGTTAGAACCTTAGGGTTAAATCCTAATGGGTAAACCCTAAGGGTTTGTGCAATTATCAAGAATGCCATCAAATTTAATTTGCTAATGACTAAAATACCCTTTTTCATTTATTTAAATGGTAACTTGCAAAATTCACCAACACCTTTAGTTGGTGAACCACTATATTAACTTGGTGACACAAACTTTAGCCATTTCAGCAGAAATTATCAGCCTTAGCAACAACACAAGCAATATAAATAGATTTGGAGAGAGAAAGTTCACAAAAAATTGCAAAATTGATATCCAACTCTCCACAACTCTCTCTCTCTCTCTGTCTCTTCATATACGGGATTCACAAGATTATTCAGTCCCAATACCAATCCCTATATCACCTCATAATATATAGGAGATCTAAGATCAAGCATATTCAAGAGAAGATATAAACCCTATCTCATTCTAGATCTTGTATGCTAGGATCAAAGTTGTGTTTTTCTGTTTATGTTTGTGTTAAAAGGTGTTTTTAGTTGATCTATGATGATCCATGATGGATCTATAGCATCAAATGGCTTTAAAAAGGTGTTTTTCAAAATCTGTCCAAGAAAAAAATTTGTGGTCTGACAAGCTAATGTCAGGGGCCACAAATTCTTGTTCGTTTGTTGTTTTTGATGTTTTAAAGTTATACTTAGTAGCCTTGTATGGGGTTTGTACTCTGCAAGTGGAGGAAGTATCATATGATGTCTGGTTTTGATGTTATTCATGGTCAAAACCCGTTGACCGGACATGACCATGAATTTTCTGGGTAACCCAGAAAGGGTAAGATCAACGTCTGACAACTTATGAACGGCCCAGATCTGACAGATTTGATGATTTTTGGTTGATATTTTGGTAACCAATTTGTATCCTGTAATATGTACTATAGACCCATGCCTTAATATCCCATAAACAATCAACATGTCGATCGTAGCAAGTGGTCAAATAAGCCCTTCAGATCGATTTACATTTCGGGAATTTCAAAGCGGTTTGAATAAAATTTCGATGGACTTCACTAGTCTTATAACATATGATTATGTTGTTATTGAACTGAGTTGTTGTTTTGTAAATGTTCTATGACACAAGAAATATAACTTGAAACCATTAAAAAACATTAACAGTAACCGGAACACCTTAACAATCGAGCTTCAAAGTAGCACCACAAAACTGTCTGGGTTTCTGGGTTACCCAGAAAACCCAGAATAGCTATGACAGTGTTTTGCAAGGCCCAGATCGTGCATTTGGGTTGTTTTTTGAGAACATTGATGGTTGATAATTGGAGTATTACAAGTATACTACCAGATAAAAGTATCAATTAGCTCATAACATGCAAGAGTTGAAAATTACAGTTGGTCAAACCGAGACCCATGGAAGCTGGGCTGTCAGTGTTCTTGAGGCTCAAGAACACCAACAGCGACGCTTAGTGTCGCTATAGGTAATTAGCGACGGTTTTGAATTATTTTATTTTCTGAATATTCTAGAAATTATTTAAAAATAGAAATAAATTATAAAATTACTAAAAATAGTTTTAAAAATTATTTTAAATTCTGAAAAAATGATTTAATATTATGAAAAATCATTTTAAATAAGAATAATGTATTTAAAAATATTTTGAGTTATAAAATGTGACTTTTAATATTTTTGGAGAATTTTCATTAATAAATTAATATTAATGATATTACATTTATTTATTTATTAAATTAAATAAATAAGTTAAAAATGATTTTATTGATTTAAAAATCATTTTAAATAAGAATAAAGTGTTAAAAATATTTGGGATTTTAAAATATAATTTTCTATATTTTAGAGAATTCTCATTAATAAATTAATATTAATGATATTAGATTTATTTAATTATTATATTAAATAAATGAATTAAAAATGATTTTATTGAATTAAAAATCATTTAAAAATGAGAAAATTGATTTAAAAGTATTTTAAGTTATAATTAATGACTTTTAATATTTTGATAATAATTTCATTAATATTAAAATATTAATGGTGGTGGTTTTAAAATGATTTTAATTAATTTAAAAATCATTTAAGTAGAATATTGATAATTTAAAATATTTGAAGTTATTAAAATAACTTTAATATTTTGACAAGTATGTTATTAATATTTTTATATTATTAAATATTAATGATAATAATATTATTTGATAATTAAATCATTTAAAATGATTTAAGTGTTTGAAAAATTATTATAAATTATAATAATTATTTATAAATTATTAAAAGCTTCCAAAAAATATTATAAAAGATATTTGACTTATCTAAAATAATATTGAAGCTTAGAGACCAAGTTTAATTAACAATCAATGTGTTAATTATCGGGTAGGGTGACCAGAACACGAACAAGAATAGGTAATCAAGTCCAACAGCATAGAAATAGTTAGACTTGTTAAGTGTTTATATAGGTTATAAACAGCGATGTGGCTAATATGTCTTGTGCTCAGAGATGTTTGATTTGTGAATCTGTTGATACGTGTTATGAAATATTGTGCTAATTGTGAGACCGATATTATTGGTTATAGGTCTTTCAAACGCAGATAAGTTTATTGTGTAGCTGTAATCAACGCTGAAGACAAGTTTCCTAACTCAACCTTGAGTTATATTCATTCAATTATTATAATGGTTAATTATTGCTAATTATACCATGTCCAGGGAATTTATTATTGATTATTCACAGTTAGTGCATGATTAATAATTCAAATTTAATTACTGATTCGGAGAATATACATTTGTAGAATAACTGTTGTTGGATATTCATATTCATAGAAGATAGAATTGACAGTACAGATAATTCCTGTTTATTGTCAAATTATGTTGAGAAATGTCTTAGCTAATTATTCTGGCTAGACGAACATATGTTAGAACTTGATAGATTCGAGAAGAGAATTCAATTGTTATTGATAGATCGATGCCAATTATTTCGGTTAGATCGATAGGTAAATAGAAATTGAAATCATTAAATTTCGTTGTTAAATCAAATCTTTATTCTGAGACTGAGAAGAACAACCTTTTATATAAAGGGAACATTTTTAAGTCGTATATTCGACCATTGCGCGCGACCTAAGTATGTATCAAAGTAAATCTTTGATAGATACCCGAGAAGGTAGAAGTTCTAGATCCAATGGATCGATCAGCATAAATCTGGAAAATATTTCACTTTGTTATTGTGTAGAATTGATTCTTGATTATTCATTAGAATATCGCAGAAACTTTGAAAGCGTTGTACTATTTCATTATCAGATTATTGCATTGCCTAGAATACGAAAAGACTTGTTATTGATTAACGATTTGTTCAGCTATTTCAAAGTTCACCGAACTTTGGTTTCATTCTATCAAAATAGATAGTCTGTTCTTGTTGATTCATATACAATTATTGTATGTCTTAACTTGCGGGGCAAACTTGTTGCTCAACCTTGCTAAATAAAATATTTCAGCTAGGAACGAAGAGGCCAGCGGGTCAAAGAAGAACAAAAGCAAAGGCAAAATGCTGGATTAGTTGTTATAAACCTTATGAATATGTTGTATTTGTAAACCCTTTTTGTATATTTAAAGGGTATAATTGTAATGTTAAGGTTAGAGAACTTGGGCCTTATGTATTAACAACATATTTTAATGATTTATGTATTCCTATTTATATATAAATGGGTAGTTAAATGGTATTATATTATGGATCGTGAACACCAAACTCGGGGGTCAGGTAACTCGAATTTGGGGGCGTCACATTTTGTGTATAGGTAAATGTGTATATACACCTGAAGCTGCTCGGATTGGTCCATGTTCTTGATTGTCATATCAACAAGACCAATCCTTGCTCACGGTCAATCTTGTAGTCTGAAGACCAAGCTAGAAAGCTCAAGAGACATCCAGTCAAATATCCACCAGCCTAAAAAGATGAAAAGGCCATACATGTAAAGAAATGCTTTTCCAGAGAAGAAAGAAAAACTTCTCAAACATATGTCTGGCCAACCAACAGCTGGATGTAAACCTGGTAAACTTAAGGATGTCAAAGAACTAAAGATGCTAAGATTCTCTTAGCCTACATCTTCAAGATCACGGCTGATTGATTGAAGGTCAAGAGGAGCAACAAGCTGTTAGGAGCAAATGAGAAACTATGCGCATCAATACCTAACCTCAGTATGTCTAAGTTAAATGACTGTTAAGAAACTGACAACAGAAAGGTATGGTTCCTCACTAAGATAATTGTGTACATCATGTTGCATCTCCTTATGAACTATAACAATACTCTTTCAAGAAATCATAATCTACCTAAAAAGGTGAAGAGAGAAAGTACACTGAGGGTGGATACTCGAATGCTTACAAACTTTTTCTGTGACGCCCCCAAAATAGGTATACACAACACCCATTCTGAGTCGCCAAATACATGGTACAAAAAGCAAACTACAACTTCAATAATACAAATGTCGTGTGAAATACGACAATATATACTGTGAGTTTAAATATAATATTGTCTTCTAGACAATATTTACATGCAAATAAATCCCCATCATAATTATTGATTCATTATTTTACAAAATTGGTGAGGACTACTAAACAACTCTCTCTAGAACCTTCATTCCATACCCCAAGCTAGTACTTCGCTACATTCTCGCCTCCCGAGAAGAAAAATGGAACAACAAGGAAAAGGGTGAGCTCAACTAGCTCGATAAAAGAATATTATGACTAAGATAATGTACAACAAATTATCGTTAGTCTTCAACGAGGAAAAATATAATAGAATACAATAGACAACAAATTTTAAATCAATATTAGTGAAACAATAATTCATTAGAAGAGTTAAGTAGAGAATGCAAACTACTATCTTCTATGTATGAATTGAAAAGTTCATCGTCTATCTTTTATCCCCGTAACATCAATCAATATACATACGGAATCAAATATTCATCTTTGCACTCTGAGCCAAAGATATTCATCATTGGGTCATGTTCATTTAAAACACCGCTCATCTTTGCACTACTGGCCAAAGATATTCTTCAGAAATCATTCATCTTGCACTACAGCCAAAGATATTCTTAAGAAATCATTCATCTTTGCACCATGTGCCAAAGATATTCCATAATATCATCATTTAAGACCGAGGATGATGAAAATATTTTTAAAGAAACGAATCCAAGTGAAACAAAATGACAAGGATTAAGGATTAAGGATTCGTACTTGGTTTTATCCACGCCCAAAAATACCTCAAAAATAATCATAGTGGTGTAAAATTCAAGAATGATCAAAACATGGATACAATCGAGTTAGTATCCGAATAGATGTTTTGGACGAAAAGAAGAAATTTTATTTTTCTATTGAATAAGATCAGATATCGTGAATAGTCAATATATGCGTGAATAGAATCCGATATCGTGAATAGTAACTCAGACACCAAAAGATAGAAATTCCACAAAAACATCTTCACGCTTCATGAATAGTACTCGTGAATAAGAATCGTGAATAAGAACTCGTGAATAGTAACTCGCTGAATAGTAACTTTCGTGAATAGTAACTCATGAATAGTAACTCATGAATAGTAACCCGACATGAAAAAGTTCCAAATTTGATAAAACTTCAGATCAACATTTCAAAGATAATGATATTGAAGAAATAATATCATTACAAAAAAAAATAATATCCCTTACCTCGAAAGATCAAGATTTCAAATTAAAAACAGGATATAGGCTATGACTTGGACTTTAATCAGTATAGCAATACTCAAAGTATACTCAAAATACTCACAAGAATACGCTCGATAATATAGAGAGAGAAAACTTCAGTTTCTGGTGTGATTTTCAATTCTAACCTAAGCACCCTATTTATAGGAAAATGCTTAGAACACCAAAGCAGAAAATTTAATAAAATATATTATTATTAATAAATTTCCTACGCCTCTTTGGAAATCAGATCCCAACATTTCCCACATGCCAACCTTCTAGAAAGAAATGATAAAAATGTTTTTCATAAAATAAATAATTAAAACTTACAAAAATCAATTATTTCTGAGCTTCGGAACTTCAATAATTCATAATAAATAGCCCTTTTATCAAAAAATTCGAATCTCGCGATTTTTATAGGAAATTCAATTCTCTACAACTTTACAGAAGAAAGTTTTTCCAAATTCCAAACAGAAATTGACCGTAGAAATCCAAAAGCAGGCGATTTTACAAATTTATAATCAAATTTCGATCAATAAATGGGGTCCAACAGAGCATGTTTAACATGTTTTAAACATTTATTGCAACAAAAATACTCTTCCTCCTCGTATACTCATATATCCCACATTCGTTGTAAAAATATCACCATTATTATATTATTAAAATATAATAATATATTTAAATGAATTATTTTATCGAAAAAGATAAAATTTCAATTTTCAACAATTGTCACCATAAAAATTTTCTCCATCTATATCCACATAAAATCAATATTTTTTCTCATCATATGAATCAATAATTAATTATTCGCAAATAATATTATAGAATCACAATATTGACAACTGTGCAGTTCAGGAAAGAGGGGCTTTCAATAAGAATTTCTTCTTCATCGCCGCAATTTGGTGACCAAACCTCTCCTTAGATGAGAACTTTCTAGACATTGCCAATAATGTTATCTAATAATATTATTCAGATAATATGAATTATTGCTTCGATAATAAAAAATCTCGTGTAATGACAATTATTGAAACAAATGAATATAAAATATCAACGCAAAGAATTATTAACTCAATAAAATAATCGAATAAGAATTATCGTAACCATTATTGAGTAGTGCCTTCTTCACGTAAGAATCAATAATTGGTGCAATCTGAAAAGCACTACCGTTCAACAACGCGTATTATTAGTGTGTTTTAACCAACGGGTATTCCAACAAAGATAATTGTGAATAACTACGCCAAGTTATTTAAAAACAACTTATATTTGTCGCGTTTCTTCATCCAATCACTTTCCGTTATGGGGCCCACACATGGTCAACTTGGCCGTCAGACGAATATTCTCGACAAAGCATTGAATATTCCACCACCAAACGAACATTCCCTGACGATAATGAATATTTTATAACCACTTGCTTAATTTGAAATATTTGCATATTTAACCCTTAACTATCCACATTAATCAAATCAACCCTTACTATTTCAAAATAATAAATAAAGGAAATTCCTTTTTATTTAAAAATTTTGGGGTCTTACATTTTCTCCATCCAAAATTTAGGATGAAGATGACATCTTGAAAGAAATTTGAAATAGGTCATAAGAACATCACAAGTTAAATCAATTTCATATGGAGGAATCTTTGCTGATGGGTTAGTATATATGTACAAACCTATGTTCTAAGTGTTTGATAACACACAAAGTATGATCAGTTCTACAAGAGTATCTTGATGATTTATAGAAACTGATCACCTCGATGAATCAACTAGCTACACATAAATCGTAGAGTTGATTCTCACTCTGTGAACACTTAAACCTTGTGAACATAACCCATCAAATGATGAAACCATCAAAGAAAAAGAGTGTGTTATTAAAATGACAAATCCTACACACACTCACCATCATGCATCTCCAAATGTATTATCTAAATTAGTTACATGCATGAATATGATTGTTGGTGATAAATGTGATGATTATCCAAATATATGAGGAACATAGGTTTTGAAACTAACCTGGTAGGACCCATTTAACTATGGGTACCAAAATAGAAATATATCTGACCTACAGGTACTTGGTCAATCTGACCACACTAAGGAAGATGAAGCAAGAGACTTCAGTCAAAGAAAGATTCAACCAGTAGAAGGTTTAAGACTGTTCAGAAATGATTCTGATAAAATTCCTATATGTCAAAGCCTGTCCTTGAAGACCTGCTGAGCTAATCCAAATGAAGCTCACTTGGCTGCTAATACTTATATGGAAGCAGGCCAATCAACCAAAGATGAAAAGGGTCTTATATACTTAATCATGCAAAGCATGTCATATGAAGAGATCGACTTTAATAATGAAGTTAATTTGAATAAGACATAGAAGAGAAAGAATTTGGTTAGAACCGTAAAGTTAGTTTGTTTGACAACTAATTACATTGTGCTATGTGAATATATCATGTAGATCCTGTAAAGACTAAGAATAGTTGAATTGTATATTCGAAGACGCTTGAAGGCAAGTCTTTCTTAAACGCTTGTCTAACCTTTGAGTTAACCAAGTTTTTACGTGATGCATGTTATACAATGCATGAATGATTTTAAAGAAATAGTCAAAGTCTGTTTTTACTCGGCTAGACTAATACTGAAGAGTTGATTGATTTGTTTACAAGTCTTTTGATATAGAACTGTTAACGCTATCCTATGCCAAGTATTTGATACGGATGTAAAGGTAAGTTTGTCTATGTACAAACAAGAGTATTTTTATCGATTATTCGATGGGCACGCGAGGTTTCCAAATGTTAAACGTAAATACGTTTAACGTAAGAGTGTTGATCAACATAAGTACAATAAGATGATCACCTAGAAGTGCTCGTAAGTAAAGACGGGTGGTTGGCTTTAGTGCCAGATATCCTTTTCAAGTATAAGAATGAAAAGAGTATGTTCATGGTCTATTGACCGGTTCATCATTCCTAAGCTATTCTATATACTTTGGAATTGTTGTTATGACATGAGAAGTACTAGTCAAATGTTTCGTAGTGCTTCATAGACAATTGTAAATATGGAATTAGAGCATGAAAATGTTATTGTGATATTCAGATGATTCTTTGTTAAGACTTGCTGAGCTAGTTATGCTCATTCTTGTTTGAACCATACGTTTACAGCTAAAGCCGAAAGAACTGAGAGTTCTAAGAGAGATAAAGGCAAGGCTAAGATGGACAATTAATCGTTCTGTAATAGACTAGTGTATTTGTATGTAATATACTCATGAAGAACAACGAATGTATTCGGTTAATGAACCTGGTAAAGGATTTATTACAAATATAATATAAAGATAGTAATTACACTCATTTTATTGTTATCTCAATGGAATGATTGTATGGATTGTAGTATCGTGGAGCACCATCTGTCGGGTTGGAAGATACTCAGATTTGGGGGCGTCACAGGTTGGTATCAAAGCATTAGGTTATAAAACTTAAGGGGGGGAAGAACCTTAGGCTAAAAACCTCGTTAGGAAAGGAAGAGTCCGAAGAAAGTTAACTAGAGTCAAATGAGTTAATAAGGTATTGAGGAAACTCAGTACTGAATGATTTAAAAGATGGAAAGTAACCCTAAATGGATTAAATGTGATTTGTGCTTATATTATTTTGTATTATGTACTAATCAATTTGTTATGTGTTATTGTAGATGTCAATCGATAGCCTAATGTATAGGGATATACATGTGGTCGTCACGAGGAGTCCGTGAACCGAAGTTGAGAGGCAAAGACTGTGCCTATAGCGTATACATACCTAGTAGTGATTCTAGAAGAGCCAGAGCCCGAGTAATATTACTCGGAGGAGGACTATTCTGAGTAGACCATGGGAATAACATCATATTTGAATATGATGATTGATGTAGAGGATGATATGGAGGTGACATCGATAAATACGGTGATGCCTACCCTAGAGTCGACACCTACAGAGACTATGAGAGCAATGTACCTCTCAGTGCTTGACCGTAACGTGCAACTGCACAATATGGTGCATCACCAGAAGGAATGGATCACTGATCTCTATGGAGCGAAAGAGTTTGCAGAGTCAGACTATGAGATAGAGCATGATGAGAAAGTGCTCATGACTGACAAGGCTAGGGACTATAAGAACGAGGTCGTAGAACTTCGAAGAAACCCGGTTGAAAAAGACCGGAAGATAAGCATTTAATGTCATATATAAATGACAGTGCACGAGGATTTCAAGCTTAAGATAACTTGTTATTCTATTGAGTCGGGACAGACTCGACATACTATAAGTCGAGATATTGTGTCAATACTGGCGAACCAGAAGCATGAGAATCTTTGTTAAGGCGATATTAGGAGTAGTATGGTAAATACTTTTACAGTAGTGACGTAAAACCCTCTTTTGTATAAGTAAAGGGTAGTCTTTTTGTAAATTCCAATTTTTGTAAAAGTCAACCGAGGGATAAATATGTAATAGCTTTTGGGCTATGGAAAGCAACTTGTAAATAGTTTTGAACTAAAAAGAAGCATTTTAATATAAGGAAGTTTTTATTTTAAATTGCTTTGCTATGTATGAGTTATTGTTCAGTTATTGGACGACTAATAAAGATGCAAGCAAATAAGTAATAATGGAACTTTATTTATTTAAATCAGAAATGCCGCCAAGAAGAAGGCAACGTAACCAAGAGGCGGAATCACATAATGATAACGAGGGGGGTCCTAATAACCCAATGCAAGAGTTAGTTAATTTATTAATGGCTGCATTTAACCAAGCTGGGGGTAGAGCACCCATAGGACCTAGGGTAGCCCGAATGGCTACCTTTAAGGAATTTAAGAGTGTAGGTCCACCCGAATTTAAGGGAACAATGGACCCAATGGATACCCAGACATGGGTCAAGGAAATAGAGAAGGCGTTTGTTATTACAAACGTAGCTGAGGAGCAAAAGACTTCTTTTGCGACCTATATGATGAAGGGGGAAGCCAACTACTAGTGGGAGGCTCACCAGGGTGGGGCTGGAGTGGAAACTGTTACATGGGAATAGTTTAAGAAGGTATTCTTCGAGAACTATTTCCCTACTAAGATCTGAGGAGAATGGAGATTAAGTTCCTAGAACTTAAGCGAGGGGACATGGTTGTTCCCTCAACACGCTGCAAAATTCAATGAATTGGCAAGGTTTACTCCACACCAAGTGGACACGGAGGAGAGGAAGGCTCAGAGGGTTTGAGGGGCCTAAAACCCCTGGCTCTATAGTAGGATATCAGTTTTTCAGAGTGCTTCCTATGGGACCATTCTGGAAAAGGAGATAATAGCGGAGGGTGGTAGTGAGGCGTTGACCCAATACCACAAAGATAGAAAGAATAAGAGTAAGGGAGAGGGAAGAAATAAGGCAGAGGTTGCCAGTGGTAGTGGCAATATACCTAAACGGAAAAATTTTAACCTTGGGAATACTGGGCAAAATAAGGGGATCCTAAACGGAGGATGGAGGCATATAAGACATGCGGTAAGACTCATCTGGGAGTCTGTCTGAAGGGGAAGACCGGTTGTTATAACTGTGGGTAGGAGGGTCATATATCTCCCAACTTTCCTAATCCTAAGAAAAGCCGGGGATGTTTTGTTTGTGGGTCGGTGGACCACATGGCAAGAAATTGCCCAAAGAAAGGGGCGGAGGGTAGTATAGGTTCTGGTAGTGGTAATTTGGTCATTACTGGACCAACACCATCATTAGGTAGACCTCCACCCGAACGTTTAATATGATGATTCAAGATGCGGTTGCATCAACGGATGTAGTAGCAGGTATCATTCCAGTCAATGAAATAAATGCTTACGTGTTATTTGACTTGGGTGCTACTTGTTCTTTTATAGCATGTGGATTTTCTCAGCAATTGGGATTTAATTCTGAAAAGTTAGAAATACCTTTAGATGTTAAGGTAACAAACGAGGAGATAATTTCCATTGAATACATTCATAGGAATTATTTCGTAGATATCAGGGGTAATAGATTATCGGTAGATCTTTTACCGATAAGGTTAAGGGAATTGAATGTGATTCTCGGTATGGATTGGTTAATTAACCATAGAGCAATAATAGACTGTTATAGAAAGAGTGTAAACCTAAGGCTTTCTAAGAAACATGAGGTAGTGTTTTATGGAAATAAATCACCAGGACGTTCTTGTTGTCTAACCATGACACAAGCTAGGAAGATGTTGAAGAAGGGGTGTAAGGGTTATCTGTGTCATGTGGTGGATACCCAAAGAGTGGGAACATCATTGGAACAGATAGCGGTAGTTCAAGAATTCGCGGATGTGTTTTCGGAGGATTTACCCGGTATTCCGCCAGATAGGGATGTAGAATTCGTGATTGATTTGTTGCCGGGTACGACACCAGTTTCAAAGGCACAATATAGGATGGCGCCAGTTGAGATTAAGGATTTAATGGTTCAGTTATAGGAACTGTTAGATAGAAAGTACATTCAACCGAGTGTGTCTCCGTGGGGAGCACCGATATTGTTTGTAAAGAAAAAGGACGGATCGTTACGACTTTGTATCGACTATCGAGAGTTGAACAAGTTAACGATTAAGAATAAATACATGTTGCCCAGGATCGATGATCTATTTGATTAGTTGAAAGGGGCAAAGTATTTTTCTAAAATAGATTTACGCACGGGGTATCATCAACTGAAAGTGAGGAAGGAAGATATACCTAAGACGGCGTTCAGAACTCGTTATGGGCATTACGAGTTTTTGGTTATGTCGTTTGGGTTGACGAATGCGCCAGCCGCATTCATGGATATGATGAACAGAGTGTTCAAACATTATTTGGACAAGTTCGTCGTAGTGTTCATTGATGATATTCTAGTCTATTCTAAGTCGCCAGAGGATCATGCTGAACATCTAAGAATAGTGTTGGAAACATTACGGAGGGAGAAATTAAATGCGAAATTCACTAAGTGTGAATTTTGGCTCAAACGAGTGCAGTTTCTAGGACATGTTATAGACAAAGATGACATATCCGTAGATCCAGCGAAGGTGGAAGCGGTGAATGAGTGGGAGCAACCGAAAATGCCAACCGAAGTTAGGAGTTTTCTGGGGTTAGCGGGATACTATAGAAGGTTCATTCAAGACTTTTCTAAATTAGCTACTCCGTTGACAAATCTGACAAGGAAGTCGGTGAAGTATCTATGGACAGAAATATGTGAGCATAGTTTTCAAGAACTAAAAAAGAGGTTGAGTGAGGCACCTGTATTATCTTTACCAGATGATACGGGGAATTTTGTAGTTTATAGCGATGCTTCGCATAGGGGACTAGGTTGCGTGCTTATGCAGCATGACAAGGTCATTGCGTATGCGTCACATTAGTTAAAGGATTATGAGAAGGTCTATCCTACTCATGACCTAGAATTGGCAGCTGTAGTGTTTGCTCTAAAAATATGGAGACATTATTTATATGGGGAAAATTGTGAGATATACAAGGACCATAAAAGTCTAAAATATATCTTCACACAGAAGGAGTTGAATATGAGGCAGAGAAGATGGTTAGAATTGATAAAAAATTATGATTGTGATATCTTATATCATCCGGGGAAGGCGAATGTAGTAGCCGACGCATTAAGTCGGAAGGGTAGGGAAAAGCTGTCAATGTTAATGACTCAGAATGAGTTAATAACAGAGATGGCCAGGATGGAATTAGAAGTTAAGTTGCCAAGTGAAACAACAGAGATGTTATTCTCAATAGAGACTCGACCAACGATAGTGGAACGGGTTAAGGAAGTACAGATAAGTACTGAATAATCCGAGCGTGTGAAAAAGATAATGAAGGATGACGTAAAGACTAAGTATAACCTTGATAAAGAAGGTTTACTTCGTTTTGAAGGAAGAATTTGGGTTCTAAATAATTCCGAGTTGAAAGAAGAGATTATGTGTGAGGCCCATAGTTCGAGGTACTCGATACATCCTGGTAGTACTAAGATGTATCAAGACCTTCGTCAGAACTTTTGGTGGCCGAACATGAAGAGAGAGATTGCAGAATATGTTAGTAAGTGCTTAACTTGTCAGAAAGTTAAGGCTGAACATCAACGACCTAGTGGATTGATACAACCACTAGAGATTCCGGAGTGGAAATGGGAGCATATCATCATGGAATTTGTGGTGGGACTTCCAACAACGAGAAAGGGGTACGACGCTATTTGGGTAATAGTGGATCGGTTAACTAAATCGGCTCATTTTCTACCAATAGGAGTTAGGTATAACCTAGAGCAGTTAGCTAAGCTTTATGTTAAGGAAATCATTTCCAAACTTGGAGTACCTGTTTCGATTGTGTCCGATTGTGATCCACGATTCTCGTCGAACTTTTGGAGGAGTTTGCAAGAGCAAATGGGAACACATTTGAGATTGAGTACAGCGTATCATCCACAGACGGATGGATAAAGTGAACGAATGATTCAAACGCTAGAAGATATGTTAAGATCTTGCGTTATGGATTTCAAGGGGAGTTGGGACGAGCATCTACCTTTGGTAGAATTCGCTTACAACAATAGTTTTCACGCTAGTATAGGCATGCCGCCTTACGAAGTATTGTATGGAAGGAAGTGCAAAACACCACTTTGCTGGGATGAAGTAGGTGAACGTCGAATGTTAGGACCTGAGATGGTACAACAAATAGCAGACATGGTAAAGTTGATAAGAGCTCAATTAGTAGCGGCTCAAGATAGACAACAGAAGTATGCAAATCCTCATCGAGAGAAGAGGGAGTTTGAAGTAGGTTCATATGTTTTTCTAAAAGTTTTGCCTTGGAAAGGGAAGATACATTTCGGAAAGTAAGGGAAATTAAGTCCAAGGTTTGTAGGACCTTTTGAGATTTTAAGAAGGATAGGGGAGGTAGCTTATGAAGTAGCCTTACCTCCAGAAATGGAAAGAATACACAATGTGTTTCACGTGTCTGTGTTGCGTCCTTATAAATTAGACTACAAACACGTAATAGAGTATGAATCTATTCATGTAGAAAAAGACTTAACGTATAAAGAAATTCCGATTTAGATTATTGATAGGAAGGAACAAGTCTTGAGAAATAAAGTAATACCTTCAGTAAAGGTAATTTGGAGTAACCACGATGCTGAAGAAGCAACGTGGGAGCTCGAAAGTAAAATGAAGGAAAAGTTTCCTTATTTGTTTATGTAAGAATAGCGAGATTCTGGGGTTAGAATCCTTATAAGGAGGGAAGAATGTAACGCCCGAGAATTTTGAATTTTGAATGAATTAAATTTTTATTTGATTATGTGGATTAAATGAATTTAATTAAGTTATTATGTGAGTAAGATGTTTAATGGTCGTTCTACGACCTAGAATGTGCGGATGTGGTTAGTATTCTGGCTTTGTGCTAGAATTAATTGTTGTGAATTATCAAGACAAAAATGAAGGTTTTTCGAGAATGTTTGCGTAAAAACACTATTCATCTAATTTCGTTCGGAGCTAGGGTTTGAGATTCTAAGAAACGCATAATGATAGAATACGAAGATAGTATGGAATATTCAATAATAATTCCGTTATGGCAAACGAAGTTTTCTCTTGCGGACGTAAAACCTAAGGGTTTGTGAAATAGGTTTTCGAAAGGGAAATGCAATGCGTATAGTCGTTTTGGATATTATATGTATGAAATACGAGTATGGTATGAAGAATATTAAGACGTATAATATGAATATCGTATGAGTATTAGACGAAGAGATTACATAAGTAATACTCGTAGAATACAGTCATATTAATGGAGTATGAGTTAAAGGTTGGTATAACTTATTTGGACTTAAACCAATAACAAGCCCAATGAATTATATGAGAAAGCCCAACGTTTATTAAAGTCAAGCCCAATCCAAAGAATTGAACCGCGGGTCGAATCGGTGGGTCATGGGATGGGTAAAACCCATGGGGCAACCCATGGGGTGATCCATAAGGGAGTGGGCCGGCCACTTGGTGGCAAAGTTGAAAAAGGAGGTGGAATAGTAAGGAGGTGGGGAGTCGGACATTTTTGCCCTCACTTTGGTTTTCTATATATACAAAGCTAGAGTTGGCATTTTGTGGTTTTACAAAGCTTGTCCAAAGATATATATAGAGAGAGAAAGAGCTAGAATCATATAATCCTTCTACTTCCAAGCAAACCAATAGGCGTTTATCAAGAACGTGAATTACTTCAAAGGTAAATTCTTATAAACCGTAATCTTCATCTCTTTCGATTTCTTTCTCATAGAAGAATCGTAGATTGGTGGAGCATGTTTATTGAGGAGATATAAGGATGCCTATTGATGACCAAATCATTGATAGGTCATGACCAAATAGAAATCGTAAGTGTTTACGTGAGTTAAAAACCATAAACGTCTTGAACGTTAACTTAGTTATTAATGAACGTTTTGAAAACCGTTATAGCTAAGGAATGTGCCTATGGTTTGGTTAGGATGACTATGATGAATCAATGAAGTTTTCCATTTGATTTGGCTTATAGAACACGAGTAACAAAGTTATGGCGAATTTTGCGAAAATAGACGTTAAACGTCGAAAACGTAGAAAGCCCGGATTAAAGGTCAAAAGTCGTTGTGTGACTTGAAAACGTTGGTTTCCAATGTCAACATGTGAGGTAAGGTAATTAAGAGTTGTTGGTGAAAGAATCGTTGCATTTTGACTTATAACGAAGAAAACGAGTATTGAACGGATGAAAACGTTAAACGAACGCTTAAAAATGAACTTAAAGGTGAATTCTGAGTTAACAGATTTGAAAATATGAAATTGTTAAATGAACACGTAAAGGATGTGATTTGTGACTTGTAGGCTTTCGAATGGGTCAATTCGGATGTAAAACGAACAAATTAGGAAGCCGGGAGTTTCATTAGGAAACCAAACTGTTTTGACCAACTGGTGCAATTTGGAAAGCCATAAATATAAAACCAAGACAAAGTGGTGGCGCAGCAGAGCGGACTCACCGAAAGTACCACCGCTAACTCATACATGCAAATACCACTAGAATACATAGGATGTCATGCCGCCGCGCCGACAGTAGAAAAATGTTGACCAAGTTAGGTTTTGTTCCATTTGAATGTAGACCTAAAGTAAGACATTGAAGGTACTTAATGTACATGCTAAGAATTACATTAAATCACTTATAAGGTGTTAATTTAAGAAGATCTAGTAAGGTTTAATAGAAATTAAACGAAGAACGTGAAGACGTAATAAGTAAATCGTGAATGACGTTCAACGTTGGTATTTAACCAATAATGATCGAATGTCGGTTAAGGACGTAAGAACGTTAATGAGACGTAACAAAGTATAGGAAGTCGAATCGACTTTAATAATGAAGTTAATTTGAATAAGACATAAAAGAGAAAGAATTTGGTTAGAACCGTAAAGTTAGTTTGTTTTACAACTAATTACAGTGTGCTATGTGAATATATTATGTAGATCTTGTAAAGACTGAGAATAGTTGAATTGTATATTCGAAGACGCTTGAAGGCAAGTCTTTCTTAAACGCTTGTCTAACCTTCGAGTTAGCCAAGTTTTTACGTGATGCATGTTATACAATGCATGAATGATTTTAAAGAAAGAGTCGATGTCTTTTTTTACTCGGCTAGACTAATACTGAAGAGTTGATTGATTTGTTTACAAGTCTTTCGATATAGAACTATTAACGCTATCCTATGCCAAGTATTTGGTACAGATGTAAAGGTAAGTTTGTCTATGTACAATCAAAAGTATTTTCATCGATTACTCGGTGGGCACGATAGGAGAGACATCCTATGAAGACCTAAAGCCGAAAGAACTGAGAGTTCTAAGAGAGATAAAGGCAAGGCTAAGATGGACAATTAATCGTCCTATAATAGAGTAGTGTATTTGTATGTAATATACTCATGAAGAACAACGAATGTATTCGGTTAATGAACCTGGGAAAGGATTTATTACAAATATAATATAAAGATAGTAATAACACTCATTTTGTTGTTATCTCAATGGAATGATTGTATGGATTGTAGTATCGTGGAACACCATCTGTCGGGTTGGAAGATACCCGAATTTGGGGGCGTCACACAAACTTGACCCTTAGTTCACTCTGAGAGGTTGGCCCTTCCTGAGCTACCTTGACCTAGAAGGAATGCTAAGTAAAGTTCATCTCAAGGACCAAGTCAGTCAACGATCGTAGAATCGAGGTTGAAGAGAACTCCACGATCATAGTACAACCTCAGCGATCGTAGAAGCAGACTCGACGATCGCAGTCCTACCAGAGGATAATCTAGCTCATGAGGAGCTTGGAAGAACTGAATAATTGCTCAACCATTCAGATTAAAAGGAGATAAGTTCGAATATAGTTTGGAAAGATATTGTGCAAACGCATCTCATAACTCAAGTGCCCAAACTGGCTCAGAGTACATCAGTGATCAAGCTATGCAGCATCAAGATGAGGATTAATGTTAAAACCATCCACTGCAACATCTCTCAAAAGATGATCGTTGAGTCAACAAAGGAAAATGTAGAGTCCATAGCTGCCTTATCATGCTACTCTACGAATCAAAATGGTCAACGGTCAATCCACGTCATTGACGCCTATTTGTTTTGAAAAGAGACATTAAACTAAAGAGTTAATGGGGGAGTTACAGCTCATTACTGGGCATCATGCAACCAATGGTTGGTTAACACATCACTGTTTATGCAGAGTTAGAAGGAACTGCCATAAAGGAAAATTCAAATTAGCAAACAGTTATCAGAAGCTATCGAACCTCTCTCCCTCCCATCTTCAAACCCTAGAACCCTCTCAAAAGCCAAAATCAATTAACCCTCCAGGGCCTTGCCCAAATCATAATCAGCCATCTCTCATAAACTCCTCTGAATCAAATACCCATATTCCTCAAACTATTCAAATAGAAGATTGGCGAGTAATCACTGGCATTCAGCTAGGAACCAAGTCGTTTGAAAAATCCAAAAAGTAGTTCAGAGACATTCTCAAACTTGTGAAGAAAGTTAGATTCTCAGAATGTCTTGAGGCTAGCACTCGAGTATATACTGAATTGATCAAGGAATTCTGCTCAAATGCATCCATAAATGCCGAAACCCTTTCAACCAAGATTAAAGGCCAGTCTCTTAAACTGAAATCATCTGATATCAATCAATACTTAGGTTTCCCTGACCCAGGGTTGAGAAACCTTGATGAGATCAACACTAAGCAAGCAAAGGAGATTATGGGGTACCAAAGAAACCCCATTCTAAAGGATATGAAAAAAAGAGTTTCCTGAGGAATTCAAATTCCTTGCTGAAATAGTAGGAAAATGCATACTATGCAAGGACACTGCACACTACACGGTGCTTGATCAACAATTGAAAATCATGTCTGCTATAGTTCTGAAGAAACGAATCAACTTTGGAGTTATCATGTTTGATCAGATCTCCAAATGGGTAGAAAAGGCTGAATTGAAGAAGTCTACAGAAAAACCACTTACAAAAGTGTTTCATGGAAGACTACTGAGCATTGTGATGAAGAAGAAGCTGGGAGGAAAAATCAAGGATGATGAGGGAGAACCTCTAAATGTTCACAAAGTGATGTCTCCATAACTATTCATAAACTGGAAGAAGAACCCGAAAGAAAACAGGAGGCTAACAACTACTGGGAGCAACAGTAAGGTCTCAATGAAGAAGAGGAAAACAAAGGAGGTAGAAAGCTCTGAGTCTAGTGACTCTGCATCAGTAGCAGTCACACCAGTCTGGAAAAGATCCAAGGGTGGAAAGAAGACAGATGCTTCATCAAAAAGTCTCTCCACTAAAGACAAAGATGAAAATGAAAAGGTCTGGACTGCACCAGATACCACAAAGAGAAGAAGCAACAAACTGCTTCAAGGGCCATCAAGCAAGAAAGCTAAAGTGGTAAACAAACTAACCTCAGCTTTCCAAGCAAGCCCATCAAACAAAGAAGAGGACGTAGAGTCAGAAGAAGGGAAGGCAACTAATAGTCTCAAGGTTGAGTCCTCACAGACCAAATCCAGTAATGAAGGTGAAGCTAGATTAATGGAAGAAAATGCAGCATCTGTTGATGAAGAAGAATGCTCAAGCCCCGTGGCTAACCCTCAGAGCATTCACTCTTATGATGAAGAAAAGATACAAGCTAACCCAACTCCATCGCCAAATGAAAATGCTCCAACAAGTCCAGATGATGGGTCAAATGATGTTTTTTCTGAAGACGAAGAACATGCCCCTTCAAATCCTGAAAGCCCACATGATGGCTCAAAAAGTGATGAGTCCAAAGAAGTAGAGCCTGCTCTTGACAAGGTTGAACCTCATGGAAGTTCGTTTGATTCAAAGGCCTCTGAGTCTGAAGAAGAAGAAGAGTCTGACTCTCCCAAAACTGAGCCTCCAAGAAGAAGGAAGAGCTAAAGATTACTTGATCAATTTGCTTCCAAAAAGAAAAAAGATCACTCCAATGCTGTCATTGAACTAAGTGATGATGAGTCTGTATCATAGGAAAAAAGTGCTGGAGATAGGACCAGTGATGAAGAAGATGAATCATAGGAAGATCTTGCTGAAGAAGGTTCTGGAAATGAAATGCAGCAAGAAGGATTCATTGATGGAAATGATCAAAATGTTTCAAGCTCTGAAAAATAGGAAATAAAGAAAGATTCTGATTCTGTACATCAGAAATTAGAGGAACCAGCAGACTATCCAGTCCTCTCTCCTGCAAGAATCTGTAGAAGAATAGTGGTAGAAGTCTTTGATGAACCAGAAGAACTCCCAACAGAAAGATGGGTAAAATATGGCAATGAACAGCTCAAGGTTGTAAGGATGACTGCACATGATGTGTTCAAAAACTGGAACAACATAGAGCTAAACTGCACAACTATCCTCTACAATCCTGATGATCTGCTGATGAGATGGTTCTTCCAATAAATGATGTGTCTCAAGGCACATACTGCAAGAGATGAAAGTTACTTCAGCTGGTGCTACTCTCATTTTCCAAGCATGGAGCTGGTGGTACAAAACTTCCTAAGGGTGAAGAGTTTTGCTACAATGATGATCAAAGACCAGCCTCACTATAGAGTCTACAGACATGCTGGCAACCACTATATCCCTTATGATCGTAGAGTGGACTCTGAAGGAAGAAGGATCATGACTAAGGAAATAATCGTAGAGTCTATTCACTCTACTACAGATGGTATCCAAGTCCAAAATTATAAGCTTCCATCTGTTCAAGCACTACTAACCGACATTCCTTCATCCTCAAATAGCGATTGCTACTCAACGATTGTTCAGATTCTCAAAGCTTTCGAAAATCTGTCCAAGGATGAAAATCGTAGAGTCCAAACTGATGCTCAACACGAGGCTGCCCAACCAGATGACCAAATTCCTATGGAGAAGGAGCTGTTAAAAAACTCTGATGAGCTGGTCAAAAAGATATCTCTAATCAATAAAGAATCAAAGATGATGCTGACAGCAACATGAGATAATATAGTTCAGACCAGACTTCAAGTAACGATGACTGATGTATCTCTCAAAATCAAAGAAAGAGATCACATCTATCTAAAGGCCATGAATGATTAGAAGGCAGATGCACTACGAGCGAAGAAGGCAAATGAAGAACAACTCCAAGTCCTCTCTGACAAGATTGACAACATGAATCATTCTTTCTCAGTGCAACTTGAGCTAGGCCAACAATAACTCAAGTTTGAAGTTGTTAACTCCTCCTACCTGATAGAACAACTAATGTCCAACATGGAGCAACTCTCCCAAGTGATTAATGACAAAAAGGGGTAGAAAAAGAGGAATAGAAAGAGGAAGAGCAAGAGGCATTCAAGAAAGGGTAATGAGAGCTGAAGGAAAGAAAAGAAGAAGTCAAAGAAGACAGCACAAGAAGAAGCTGAGTCATCATCTGAGGGGGAGCCAGAAGATGATGATCATATGATCACAGAGTTTGAGGGGGAGAAAATTAAGAAAGAAGATCATGAGTTTGAAGGGGAGAAGAACAAAGATAAAAAGTCATCATCCTAGGGGGAGCAGGAGCAAGAAGATCAAACAGATGAATAGCTGATCAACAGACATCCTGGAAGCATACATGCAACCAAAGAGGTACATCTCTAACTAGTTAGGTATGTTCTGGATCCAGGATATAAAATGTCATAGTGTATTAAATTCCATATTCTTATAAATGACATTCATGATTATCTATTTTAGAAATACAGCTGCTCACTGTATATAAGATTCATTCATAACATGCATATGCACTTATTGTTTTTGTCATAATCAAATAGGGGAGATTGGTCAGGAATAAGCATGTGAATGATATTCCTATTTATATATGATTTGATTATGATATATATGAATGAATATACAAGTATGCTTGCATTAAGAAAAGCTGTAAAGTCCTTTGATAGATAATAGAAACATATGTACAAGGGCTTAGAATGAATTGATCAAATATGTTAGGTTGATCCTATATAAGCAAAACAACTTTGTAAAGTCCTTAAAAAGAAATGATGTACAAGGACTATAAATATAAAAAGATCAAGCATGTTAGGTTGATCTTATGATGTAATAGATAAGCTTGTCTGATCGTCGAGCACTGCACCAGAAATTGTAGTCTATAAGGAGAGTCAAGGAAAACTCGAGAGCTATCAAGGCAGAATCGTAGTCTGCAAGATAGTAGATCTCGGAGTTCGTAGACTGCCAGGAGAGACGAAGAAGGATCGTAGTGTGTCGAGAAGAACTTCTTCAGGGTTGTAGTTTGCTGATGAAGTCATGTTTAGAATCGTAGAGACAGCCTGCCAACGAGCTGACCGAGCATCTGTCGAAGCCCAAGTTAAGAATCTTAGACTACACTCAAAGTCATAAAGTCTACTGATCATATCAGAGGCAGAGATCGTAGTCGAGAAAGATCAGATGAAGACAAGCACAAACCGTAGTGTTAGATCTGATCACGGAGTCGTAGTGTCTGCACAGCCAAATCTGAATCATAGAGTGCAGAACTAAGACCTCAACAGATGTGCTCACAATGCTAAGGCAGAATCGTAGAGCAAATACGATTCTCAACAAATGAGCACTCCCAGAATATCCAAAGGAATAAAGCCTCTGGTTGGCACTACAAAGATGTATCCCACCTAAAGGAAATCAGAGAGCACTCAACGAATGGTTTGCAAGCTAATAGAAAATCTAAGCACCAACCCAATCAATATCTAGATTGAGTTGTGAAGCCTGTAATGGGTCGAAATTATTGAGTCGTGATTCTGGGGACAAAATCCTTTTAAGGGAGGAAAGATGTGACAAACGAGATTTTGTAATTTAATTTTAATATTTATTGGATTAAATAAATATTTTCGATGATTTAATTATTAGATTAAATAATTAATTGATGCAATTATGATAGATTAATTTAATTAAATGTATTATATTTATTAAATTAATGTGGAGAATAATTATTATTGAAGTATGTATTTATGTGAGCTTATTGAATTAAATGAAATATTTAATAACCATAATGTTATTTTAATTAATGTAATAATTAATTAGAGATTTAATAATTTGACATAATTAATAAATAAGAAATTAATTATGTGACTATATGAATTAATGACAAATTATCATATTTTATTTAAAGTAAAGTAAATAAGATAATTGATTTATTTTCTAACTGGATGTGACATTATTCAACTATAGTATAAGAGATTTATTAAAATAATTAGAAGTGTTATTTATTGTTATCCAAACATGGCCTTAGTGGGAGTTAAGGACAGTTAACCCATGATGGGTAACTGACCTCCACATCGCGTCAGTTCTTTATATTATACGTCTTCCTTTTTGTTTTATTAATTGCTAAGTCTGGAAAAAATAAAACAAAGAGGGAAAGTTAGTTTATGAATTAGGGAGATTAAAGGAGAAGAAGTGTGGAAATTGGGAGTTGTTATCTTATTATCACCTTGTGTAATCCAAGCAGAGTAATCAAGGGTAATCTCCTCCTTCCCAAATTTTAAATTTACGTTGTTTAAGTTTTCACAAAAATGGCTCCACGTTTTGTTAAAAACATTGTGAATGGGAAAAGGGTATGATTATGGGGTTGTGTATGTGTTAAGATGTATCATATCGTATTTAATTATATATATATATATATATATATATATATTATATAAACCATATCATCAGTTTCATAATATTATAACGTATGTTATTTACAGAGTATAGAACATGGCCATATGGCCCTTATACGTGATTTAAATATGCCAAACATAAATTATTTTGTAAAATTCACACTCATATATGGTTATGCATGTTAAAACGAAGAAAACAAAACTTGAATGGATATATTTGGTGTTATAACGAATCCGTAGTGGTAATTTTTATGTTTTGTGTTCAAAACCTTCAAGAAAATCAAGAACAGTAAAATTAAATGTGTTGATTCTGTTAATTATGTGTTTTAACATGTTAAAATCATACTAGAAGGGTTAAGTATTGATTATATGTGTATTATAAGGTATGGGTATGTCTAAATTCGTGTAGAAATAATTTTGTTGGAGGTTTTGGCCATGTTCTGCAATTTGTGGCAAGTACAATAGTGGCGCAGCATCGCCACTCTCCAGAATGTTCAGAAACAAATTTTTTAAGTGTCCAAGTCCATGAATGTGATGTTAACCTAACCTAATGAACATAAAAATATGTTAGGAGTATAGTGAGATGTTAAAATAGATTATTAACATGTCAATAACATAATTGCATGTGGATTGAATTATTGAATGCATAATTAGCTTATTATTCGTGAAATATTTATTATATGACAATAAGTGTGATAATTTGACTAAGTATAGTCATAACCAAAGTTTAGACAAAAGAATGAACTTATGATGATTAATTATATTATAATTAACTAGAGTTGTGAATGGAAATGGTATGTAGGATTATATCGAAGAACGTGTATAATTAACGTGTAATCTACGCACGAGGCAAGTTTCCTAACCCTACTTGTTATCATTATTCAAGTTTATAAATTTTGTCGAGTAAATTCTCATTATTATCAATCAAGTTCAATTGTTATATTAAAGATTAATTATCTTTTCAAAGAATGTTTTTGTTATACAATATTTGTTCTATTGTATACCTCTTGAGATTATTATTCAATTTAATTACCATTTATTGTTGAACCTTGTTTGACTAGTGAAACCTTATTTTATTCAACTAGTCTAGAGTTGATGAACGTTCTAAATTTCAGAACCCTTATTGATTTATCCAAACCAAACTTCCTTTGGTACGGACTCTAATGTCAAACTGAGATGAACAACCCTGTATAGGGATTACTTATGTGTTAGCGTTAAGATATTGTGCACAATATGGTACTAAGGGCTGATCCCCCTAAGTACGAGTAGAAGAGTCCATAGTCTTATGACTGTTAAAGGTTTCAAGTACAACCCTTGATAACATAGGACATAGTTTAAGGTCTTATGACCCTCATAAATATTTTGAATTCTTGTTATTCATTCTTGATTCAAAAGTCGAGCTTTTATTTCAGAAGTCCTTGATTCACTCGCATGTTATTATATATTGTTATTTCATTTTTATACTTGTGGGCATTCATGCTCACTCTTGCGTAATAATAACATTGCAGTTAAGAACGAAAGGTACGATGAGCCTTCTACTAGCAAAGGCAAGGGCAAGGCTAATAAGTGATGAAGACTTGTTATTTAATTTTTATGAATGTTATTGTCAAGACTTGATGTTGTTTAAGACTTATTTTTTTATGTTTCCTCACAGATGTTTAAGGTTAGTTGACCTGGGATTGTAATTAATATTCAGATGTTGTAACCCCATAAGGGGAGGATTGATGAGGATTTATTTCTATCTACTACATGGTTTGCATTTTTATGGGTAGATAGATAGATGATATTTGTACAGTGAACACCAAACCGGTTGGAAATTAAGTACCCGAATTTGGGGGTGTCACATGTTGGTATCAAAGCTGTAGGTTATGAACCTTAGGTGGGGGAACAACCTTAGGTAGTAGCCTTATAGAAAGAACATAGTGATGTAAAACTCTTATCTAGTTCTAAGAAATGAATTTCTGTAATTCATTGAAGATAATAAAAGACTTTATGTTCTTATGTGTTAAATTTTGTGCTAGATGGTATGACTTAGTAACTACAACTTAAAACTATGTTGTCAGGATGTCGGATGTTGGAGGAACTAGTCAAGCTGGGGAGGAGGAACCCCGAGTACCTACAGTACCTACAGAGGAGGAGCCCCAAGACATTCATGTCGTTAGGGAGCAGTTGGTACCGAGAGAGTCATCTCCATTGATCACTGTTGTTGGTCAGGAGCATGAACCTGAGACTGATCCTGAGGAGGAAGATGAAGAGGAAGAAGATGAGTTCCCACCGCACTCCATTGATGCTGAGATGTACGGCGAGATATAAGATTGTAACGTAGAGTTACGTGACACTGTCCAGGATTTAACTGAGCGGGTGATTATTCAGCAGATTACTCTCGAGTAGAAGGAGAGGGAGGTTGAGACTCTTCACACACGACTGGGAAATGTAGAATGGGATTTGGTCCATGAGAAGGGTCAACCCGAGGATAAGGCCGAGGAGATAGAGAAGTTGAAGAAAGAACTGAAGGAAAGCTCTGAAAGGCTGATCATAACAGAGGAGGTGTTGCCTCTTTTTTACGACTAACAAAAGAGCTCTAACTCATGCAAGCATACACGCGTCAACAAGTAATACAGAGCAAGTAAAGTATCGATTCCACAGAGAAAGTTGTTTAACTTAACCTACTATTCATTAATAAAATCACTATATTTATATGCTCAAACTAATGATTAAACTTGGTTTGTTCTCGAATTGCAAATAACTACTAAAACAATAATAACGATAGAATAAATGATATTGGAACTAATGGGATCATAACTTCATTTAATATTTCATTCAATCGCCACTATCATGCATGATTTGTTCACATATCACAGGAAAGTAGCCAAGAGCACTAAAAGAGTATTAGCCATTTTTCAATGCACTAAGACCTACTTACACATCATCCACAGATGATAGACTCTATGTAATCATCAATATAACCAACATCACTACATGTCTATATGAAATTACAATTATATTGATTTTAAGTTCAAGCCCTTATCCTAACTTATACGGTGAAACAGTATATGTCTATCTGGTTCACGAAATACATAAGCCATATAACACAACCCTATATACGTATACTATCATGATTACAGTCCATATTTTTCATGTTCATTGTCAATTCCATACAAATACTAAAACGAATGGTGATCAAGCATTCATACATGCAAAACAATCATGATAGACATCCCGTATGATATGCGAAACAACCCAGCATTTAAACATGCAATCAAACTACATAATAAAATCCGTTAGAATCTTATAATGGAGTTTAGTTCATGACTGAACCAAAAGCCATTATGGGATCAAATCTAAACATGATAAATAAACGACAATTGAAAGATGAAAGATGAAACTATCAAACCCAATTGCTGAATACACATCAATATTTAATCCTCATAAGATTCCAGCAAAAACTAATAATAATAATCCACTCTGGTAGAATATCCCAAGAAGGAGTAGAAAAGTAGAGTTGTGGCCTCCTTCTACGTTGGAATCCTCTCCAGAGAGAAAAACCCTAATTATGATGTAAAGATACGTGAAAAACTAATAATAATGTCAAGTGATACCCCTGACACCAGTCAGGAATCGTTTTGAAATCAATTACAACCTTTAAAATTTGGAAATAAAATAAAACACATCGCCAGACTTTCAGGCCTCTGTATGCAGCGCGCCCTCCTCCTCTCTGATACTCTCGGCCGCTTGAGACTTGTAGTAGGTTTGTATGTTTGTTCATCGATCTTGCACGCAAGGCTGCGCCCCTAGGCTTGTCCTTTCGCTACCGCCAAGAACTTGCGAGAGGTTATCCTGGTTTTGTTGGGACTCATGGCAAGGCCTGCGCCCAAGCTTATCTTTTGTCTGGCTTGTGCAAGCAGCTTGCGATTCTTCTTCTTCGATTACGCTCCTTAGCTTGGTTCTCGCAATGTTGTCATTGCCATCGACATGTCCTATGTATATCCATGCTTTACCATCCATGTGTAAGGTTTGTAATATTCATGTGGCAATCAAATTGCAAAATAAAGCGGAAGCGTGTAAAATCAGAGTTTAAAAATTTTACAAACCATATACCCGGATCACCCTTTATGCATAATTATTAATTAAACGAAAAAGATGAATAAGAATCATACCCTTGAAGATCGAGCTTCCTCAGGTACAAGTTCACCTCCAATCCTTTTCGCTCAACTTGAATCCACGGGTTTGGTTCCTTCCTTCGATCAACGTTAGCTACACCCAAATGTTTGGCCTCTAGAGGTGATCCACCAAGGAAGAAGAAAATTCAAGAAGAAGGGTGGTTGGCTAAACCCTAGTTTTTCTATCTCTATAGAAAGGGTGTACTCGCCCAACAATTGGAATTATTACGTATGTTGAAAAGTCAACAACCCATACCACCCATAATAAGACTCCTCTTATTTATAGATGTGGGCAACCCATCTTAATAATTAAGGAATTGGGTTTTATTTAATTAATTAAATTCTTTTAATTAATTAAGCTCCCTAATCTTATTAGGAATAATTAATTAAACTCCTTTAACTAATTTTCCTTCCTAATCCAATTAGGAATAAATGAGAGTACTTATATTAAATTAATTCCTAAACTCTTTAGAAATTAAAATAATAATAATTGTAATAATATTAATAAGACTCCTCTTATTAATTTATATTTAATATTTCTAAAATATTAAATAATAAATATTAAGCTATTTAATTTATTCTATCACCATAGATTAAATTAAATATACTTAATATATTATTACGATTATGCCATTAACTTCTTAAATAATTATTCTTCCTTTTATGGTGTGACCCTTTAGGTTCTCCATATTAAACCGGCCAGAATAAATCAATTAGAACAATTCTAATCTTATTTAAATAAATAAATTAAATAATTAATTTATTTAAATAAATAATATTTATTCTACAATAGGGATAAGCCTCCCCAGCGATCAACGACTTTCCGGATAATATAGATTTCAACATTAATCATTAAAAAACCTTTGAGTAAATAGTTACCGTACAATTCAATCCTTCCACCATACAATGTCCCAATTAAATATAAGACATGGAATTCTTGTCAAGTCTTATTTTATTTAATTATATGTATTTCGACTCTTAAATGCACAACTCAAATAATGCAAATTAGAAACTCCTTTCTAATTTAGTTCGCCAAGGACTCTTTGGGTTGTCATTTATCGAATCACATAGGACATTTCTCTTCTTTTATTAGAAGTGGTAGATTCTTTATTGATCATACATTATCTCCATGTACAACTTATTATACCCAAGCATACCCTTTGATATACCCTAAGGGTCTTAAGGAATAAGTCAAAGTATAACTCATCATACACAAGATACTATGATGATCTCAAGTCCAAGGATTACTTGTACTACTATCACTACAGAATTCCTATTGACGAGCAAATAAAACTCCATTAGGTATTCCTTAGCGAGCCACGTCAAATTGAACTTATTCTCTAATAAGCACCTACATACTTGCTTTAGTGTCTCCACACAAATGATCATGAGATCAATCATCCTCATCCAATGAGCAAGCAACGTATGTACCAATCTATCCGGATTCACTAATCCCCAATTTAGTAATCCAACGATTGGGAACTATTTTAGTTTTAAGCTTTCAAAGAATTTAGATCTCATTACAATGATCATCATCATTATTCTAAAAGCATTGCTTAAAACTATGGGTTTATCACATATTATAAAACAGCACTATGTAGATAATTAAAAGCCTTTAATAAATTAATACTTTTTATTAATAAATGAATAAGATTGTTACAAAGTATATGCTTTATCATCAAACATGATTGGCTTATGTGCATACTACTTTCAATCTCCCACTTGCACTATAGTCAATCGTCATGGTAACTCATACACTTCTTCTCTAAGTGACTATTATCCTGCTGTTGGATAAGCTTTAGTTAATGGATATTTAATGTTGTTTATGAGAGTCTACTATCTCTATAGTGATTTCCCATCTTTCAATGATTCTTATAATCAAATGAAAGTGCCACAACACATGTTTAGATCCAAGATGAGACTTAGGAACTATTCCTAGTTTCAGAATGAACTTTTAATCCAAACAATCAACTCAGTAGCTTCATTTATAGCTATATACTTTGTCTTTATTACTAAACCAAAGAACTCTTTTCTTTGTTTGGAACCTTTCCAATTCATCGCACTAATTTATTCAAGGTAACACTTTACCTTAAAGTGGATTTTTGTCGTCTTCGTGCGTCTCGAAAAACTTGAGTCGTAAAGCCCTCTAGTTTTAATTCGGACCCACCATGTATGCTCACATCCTTAGTGCTTGGGTTAAGAACTTTAAGATGTTTTTCACCGCCTTATGTTGATCTTCTCCGAAATTTGGTCGATCAACATCGTGTCTCGTACATTTCATTGCATACATGATAGTCACTCATGCGATCTCTCTTCTTTGGAGTCTATGGGGACTATTAAGAGAGATACACTCCATGGCTCATCAACATGAGACATCTCTTGAGTTTGCCATGCTAAACGACTTTAGCATCAAATGAATATACGTTCCTTGGGTTAAGTCGAGCATCCTCTTAAATCTATCTATATAGATTTATATCCCCAATTAAGATACTCTTCCAAATCATTCATGGAGGAATGTTTAGACAACTTTATCTTTACTCGATTGTAGCATTAGTATGTAATTCCTCATCCGTAGTATATCAACATATAATACTAGAAATTTCACGACGCTCCCATCGACCCTTTTGTACACACTAGAAGTCTTAGCTCATCGAATGTAACTCGGATCATCATCTTCATGATGTGTACCTCATCATCATCATCCATGATGAATCCATACCTTCTAGGTATCTTTGGTACTATTCATTTACGATTCGGTTGTGGTACAATAGGTCATCTACTGAGTTCCTCTTATTTGACTTTATAGTGTTTTGTGGTTATTGAATTCTTCAAGATCTATTATCCTCCCACTAGCCCCTTCAATAATAAACACATTTATCTTTAGAAGGCGTGTTTTCATAAACAAACACCTTTTGCTAAGTAGGATTATAGAACATATACCCTAAACTTACTTTAGGATGTCCCACAAATCGACACTTGTCAAATCTTGTCCCAAGCTTATCCTTTGAAACCTTTTCACATAAGTTGGACAACCCCTTATCTTAACATACTTAAGATTAGGAATCCTCCCTGTCCATAACTTTTATGGAGTCTTGGGGTCGGATTTTGAGGTTACCTTTTCGTAGATATGCAACCATTTCTAGGACATAATCCTAGAAGGATACTGGAATGTTGGTAAATCATTATGGACCGCACCATGTCCAACAAGATACGATTTTTCCTTTCAGATACATCAATCAATTATTGCATATCAGGATGTGTCCATTATGAGAAAACCATTTGAGATGATCTAGAAACTTATTGCACAAGTATTTATTCCTTGATCCGATCAAAGAATTCTAATACTTTATCAATTTATTTCTCTTCTGAATTCTTTGAACCTTTCAAATAATTCATACTTGTATTTCAACAAATACATATATTCAACTCTTTGAATGATCATCTCCTTTTCTTATACTAGTTTGTTCAATTTATAAAATAATTTTCACGTAAGTCAAGTATACAAAATTTATTAGTAATATTCCAGATTCTATACAAAACATTATTATTATAAATAGAACAACAATTGTTCTTAATTATAATACCAAAGATTTCATTGTCCAACAATAAAATGGAAATAATGTTTTCAACGAGAACCGGAATACAATAACAACTTATCGACTTAATAGATTTGCTCGTATGCATTGCTAAACTATAAGTTTTACATTGCTAATGCAACAACCTTTGTTTCATTTTCCCACATAGGATTACTTATATTTGTTTAGCTTTCTACTTACGCTTGGTCCCTTCATAAATCTATATTTATGATAACCAAAGTCGGTATCCAATACCCAAGTAGAACCTTGACTTAAAGAAAAATTTATTTTAAATTATGAACAAAATTATATTTGTAACTGAAACTTCACTAAGCTTCTTTTGATTAGCCTCTGCAAGATGCTTCTCGCAGTTTCTTTCCAGTGTCCAGGCTTATTGCAGTGGAAGCAAACTCCTTTGCCATCCATATCAGTTTTGTTCTTATTATCCTTTGTTTATGCCTTTCTATTTACCTTCTTTGAATCATTCTTCTTTTCAGAAGATCCTTTGGCCCCTACCAGTAAGACTTGATCTTTCTTGGTTGGAAAGTGACTCTCAACATTTTTCAACATGTTAAGCAAATCAGCGAGGCTGATATCTAGCTTGTTTATATGAAAAATTCACAACAATTGTGAAAGGAGTCCGGGAGTGAGTGCAAGATCAAATCTTGGCTCAACTCTCCATCCATGACAAAACCAGTTGTCCTAATTGATCAATCAAATTGATCATGTTAAGGACTTTTATCTGTACTATAGTGCCATTGGCCATTCTAGATCGGAAGAGCTCCTTAGATATCTGATATCTATCAGTCCTACTTTCCTCACCATCAACTACTTGATGTGCAGGAATATAGTAGGAGTATCCATAGTTTCAGGCTGACGCTGAAGCTTGTTACTCATGGATACGAGCATGATGCATTGAGCCAACTGTGCATCATCTTGCCACTTTCTAAAAGTAGCAATCTCTTCCTCAGAGGCATTGTCTGCAACCATTGCAGGGATAGGCGTATTAAGGACATAAGATAGCTTTTCAGCTATGAGAACTATTCTCAAATTCCTTAACCAATCCGTTTAATTCGGTTCGATTAATTTAGCATCTAATATGCTTCGCAGTGATAGTAATTTAGACATTGTAAAATTCTGTAAATGAATTTGTAATTAACAACATTTTAACATACATTCTTTTATTAATTACCAAAATAATTTAGGTCTTGTTTTAAATTGGTATCTCCCACTATTTTCTTCAAACTATATTACCCTCACTTATATAGTTCGGCAAAATCTAATTAAAGATTTGCTAGTGAGAATAAGGATCCCATTTCAAATGTATATAGCCTTGTGGTGACACAACAAACTATATATAAATAAATAGGTAGACAACTTTTGTTAATTACATCAACTATGTAACTCCTTGTATTTTGCCTCTTAGATTATTTTGATCAAGTGGTGGCACATCCGAATCAAAATTATCCAAGTTAAGTCCGACCTAGCACTCCATATATTCAAAAAAGAAAAATATCATCCTTGTGGTGACACAACAAAACAATATTGTTCAATTTTCTTTATAAGCATCAAATGTGATAAATTAACATCTTAAATACTTAATACTTGCCTTATGGTGACACAACAAAACTCATATTAAATATTTAATACTCTATTAATTTTATCATGCTAGAAGGCTTGACGCTCGATATTCCAAATATCTTTGAACGCTTAGGACTTAATATAAAAAATTGAGGGGTTTGTTATTAATTTGTCTCATCTTGTTTAGCGCGCATTTACATATATATATATAAATACGCGTTATATTAATGAACATCATGAAGCATGTTTGCATAATATATAATATATATAAAGTATAAGCATGCACATATAGAATACTATATTCTACCCGGATTGATTATGGACTTTTATTCTAGTTTGGTTCACTAGAGCCACCAAGTGAACCAAAAGGTCAAACCCCTAGGGTGCAAAAAAATAATATTTAAATATAACTATTACATTTAAACCCTAAGGCTCTATTACAAACGGGTCTTCAAGCGCTTCTTGTCCTTGATCTCTAATTCTTCAAAATTAATTCTAAATATTCCTATTACAAAACTATTTTAAAATAAATAGAAACCTTGATCGTGAAATAAGGGAAGTACATAGGAGGAGATAGAATTTACATTAAGAAAAAATTAGAGAAGGCGAGGTACGCAGAGACCCCATTTAATAAAACCCATTCATTCATGCATCCAACTAAAATAAAATCCAATCGCGTTGGTCAATAGTCCATAATCAATCCCATTTATTATCATACATCATCATATGCATCAATAAATAACATTCATCCTATGAATAATAAACATTTAATATATATATTGATATCATTTAATGGGCAAATTTAGTTAGTATAAAATCTATTTTTGAATCAAAATAAACTCCTTTATTTTAATCCAAATTTAAATCAAAATAAAACTATTTTATTTTAATTTATCCAATTTTGAATAAAATAAACTATTTTATTTTAATCAAAATTTTAATCAAAATAAACTCCTTTATTTTAATTAATTATGGAATCCAATTCCATATATATATATATATAAAATCTTTAATTAAAATAAACTCTTTTATTTTAATTAATTATGGAATCCAATTCCATGTAAAAAAAAATCTTTTATTTAAAAGAAACACGGATATTCTTTTCCTATTCACAAATAAACTCTTTTATTTTGAATAATATGAAATCTTATTCCATATTTAAATAAACTCCTTTATTTAAGGAAATTAGGATTCTCTTTCCTATTCACAAATAAACTCTTTCATTTTGAATAATATGAAATCTTATTTCATATCTAAATAAACTCCTTTATTTAAAGAAAATAGGATTCTATTTCTATTCACAAATAAACTCTTTTATTTTGAATAATATGAAATCTAATTTCATATCTAAATAAACTCCTTTATTTAAGGAAAAATAGAATCCAATTTCAACTCCAATTAGTTATCATGGAATTTAATTTTAAAATTAAAATAAACCTTTTATTTTAAGATTAAAATAAACCTTTTATTTTAAAATTAAAATAAATATTTTATTTTAATTATAAAATTATTATATATATATATATATATATTACGTAAATATATTATATATATATAATAAAACCATGATACCAAAAACCGTCCATATTATATATAATATATATTATATATAATCTTGGTGACAATCCATGTACTTCGATTTCCGTGCAGCTTAGCATGTCCGGTTTTTGCTTTTAGCTGCTGCAGTTTTTTTTTTATTATTAGCATAACCTTGAACCACGTGCGTTGCATCAAAAAACAAAATAACCGGCAGCCACCCTTGATTTCCGTGCTTAACCAAAGATTTTGCTTCCATTTATTATTTCCTGTTGCTGCCGGTTTTCATGCTTCCTTGAATAAAATAAAAAACGGCAACTTGTTGCCTAAAAAAAAAAATAATTCGATCCTTTTTTTTTATTTATTTAAATTTTATACAATAAAATTATGCCCAATTAAATTGTTCTAAACACATATCAATATATAAATTAAAACAATTAATAATTTGCATAAAGGTTTGGCTCTGATGCCACTGTAAGGTTTGTAATATTCATGTGGCAATCAAATTGCAAAATAAAGCGGAAGCGTGTAAAATCAGAGTTTAAAAATTTTACAAACCATATACCCGGATCACCCTTTATGCATAATTATTAATTAAACGAAAAAGATGAATAAGAATCATACCCTTGAAGATCGAGCTTCCTCAGGTACAAGTTCACCTCCAATCCTTTTCGCGTTCAACTTGAATCCACCGGGTTTGGTTCCTTCCTTTGATCAACGTTAGCCACCCAAATGTTTGGCCTCTAGAGGTGATCCACCAAGGAAGAAGAAAATTCAAGAAGAAGGGTGGTTGGCTAAACCCTAGTTTTCTATCTCTATATAAAAGGTGTACTACCAACAATTGGAATTATTACGATGTTGAAAAGTCAACAACCCATACCACCCATAATAAGACTCCTCTTATTTATAGATGTGGGCAACCCATCTTAATAATTAAGGAATTGGGTTTTATTTAATTAATTAAATTCTTTTAATTAATTAAGCTCCCTAATCTTATTAGGAATAATTAATTAAACTCCTTTAACTAATTTTCCTTCCTAATCCAATTAGGAATAAATGAAAGTACTTATATTAAATTAATTCCTAAACTCTTTTAGAAATTAAAATAATAATAATTGTAATAATATTAATAAGACTCCTCTTATTAATTTATATTTAATATTTCTAAAATATTAAATAATAATATTAAGCTATTTAATTTATTCTATCACCATAGATTAAATTAAATATACTTAATATATTATTACGATTATGCCATTAACTTCTTAAATAATTATTCTTCCTTTTATGGTGTGACCCTTTAGGTTCTCCATATTAAACCGGTTGTGAATAAATCAATTAGAACAATTCTAATCTTATTTAAATAAATAAATTAAATAATTAATTTATTTAAATAAATAATATTTATTCTACAATAGGATAAGCCTCCCAGCGATCAACGACTTTCCGGATAATATAGATTTCAACATTAATCATTAAAGAACCTTTGAGTAAATAGTTACCAGACAATTCAATCCTTCCACCATACAATGTCCCAATTAAATATAAGACATGGAATTATCACAAGTCTTATTTTATTTAATTATATGTATTTCACTCTTAAATGCACAACTCAAATAATGCAAATTAGAAACTCCTTTCTAATTTAGTTCGCCGCCGCCAAGGACTCTTGGGTTGTCATTTATCGAATCACATAGGACATTCTCTTCTTTATTAGAAGTGGTAGATTCTTTATTGATCATACATTATCTCCATGTACAACTTATTATACCCAAGCATACCCTTTGATATACCCTAAGGGTCTTAAGGAATAAGTCAAAGTATAACTCATCATACACAAGATACTATGATGATCTCAAGTCCAAGGATTACTTCAGACTACTATCACTACAGAATTCCTATTGACAGCAAATAAAACTCCATTAGGTATTCCTTAGCGAGCCACGTTCAAAGTTGAACTTATTCTCTAATAAGCACCTACATACTTGCTTTTAGTGTCTCCACACAAATGATCATGAGATCAATCATCCTCATCCAATGAGCAAGCAACGTATGTACCAATCTATCCGGATTCACTAATCCCCAATTTAGTAATCCAACGATTGGGAACTATTTTAGTTTTAAGCTTTCAAAGAATTTAGATCTCATTACAATGATCATCATCATTATTCTAAAAGCATTGCTTAAAACTATGGGTTTATCACATATTATAAAACAGCACTATGTAGATAATTAAGAGCCTTTAATAAATTAATACTTTTTATTAATAAATGAATAAGATTGTTACAAAGTATATGCTTTATCATCAAACATGATTGGCTTATGTGCATACTACTTTCACCATGCTCCCCTCAATCCTATGCACATCCTATCTTTTTCCTCGCCTTACGCTTTCATTAGCCTCGTGCCCGATATCACCACCAATTTAGGCTAATTCCTGCACTTATTCACTAAAAGGAGTTTTAAGTATGCAAAATGCAATTTAACATAAAATGCAGCTAAAATAGACTAAAATGTACTTGAGATGGGCACAGTTCGCATGAATTGATACTCCATAAGTAGGTGTAAATCCTATGTATCAAATACCCCTAAACTTGAACCATTACTTGCCCTCAAGTAATGCATACTAATGAACAATAAAAATACAACTATATTATTATGTAACTAATTCTCACATTATCCCAACCATCATAAAAATTCAGTCCAATTTGCCTCAGCGAAGTTTTTCTAGATTCGAGAATACATATTCAAATCAAACTGCAGGCATAATGTCATATACTTATATAATTCAAGAATGCTATACAGATGCTGTGTGTGTGTGTGTCGTGTTCGCCCAATACTTGATTTAGGTATAGAATGCTCATGCTATCTTGCTCAAACTAGAAAAATTATAGCTTAAATCAAGACTAATGTATAAATATGAGATTCAGACTATTTCAACATCTTAAAATAAACTAAGGTTCAACAATGGGCTTAACTGCTTTATTCTACTCACGAGGGCGAATTTTGCACTTTCTCGCAGTGTTTAATGTTATTTTTTTTTCTTTTTTCTTTTCTTTTTCTTCATGACTGTGCAAAGTCTTACTCCATTAGGCACACTGCTACCCCTTAGCGAGCTTTCAACCAACGACTCCCAGACCATGAAAGACCTTATGGCACTAGGTGTAGAGACAATCCCCTCAAGCGCATTTTACTCAAGTAGCTGTATTCCCCAAATAAGACTAGCCATGTTATTTCTACTCTTCTGTCTTTTCTTTTTCTATTTTTTTATACACAGATACCCATGTTTTCCCAAAATTTAAAAATCGATGTTTTATCCAGCCCAAAAATCACTTTACACATATTTCTCTTTTTAACACTACATTTTTCTATCGAGCAATGCACAACGTACTTCTTATACCTACAAGTGCTTGTGAACACATTTGTGCAAACCGAGAGCATGTAAACAACATTATGAATTTCATTGTATAATACGTTATATCTCAGTTCATGTTATCCAAAATATTCATAAATCATTTAAAAACTTCACTCTCATCATTGGCTAGACAAAATTTTTTCTAAACCAGAAGAATCATGAGGTATGCAATTATAACATGTAACTATATGCTAAAATGTAATCCAAACATGCACATAAAATTAAACTAAATGCAAAACTATATGAATCATGCAAAACTAAAAAATACTAACTACTACCCAATACCCCAAACTTAAAATATTCAATGTCCCAATTGAATGAAGGTAAAGGGTACGAAAACTCCCCTAATTATTTCGGTGGTTCCACCCTCCCTGTGGTGAATTCTTGTGGTGGATATGGTGTCATGCGGTTCCAAACCGAGGCCATTCTTGTGTTGTTCCTTGTTGTGCAAAACGCTTTGACTTAAAGCCCTTGTGAGTCCTGTCATAAATGTGCCCAAATTGTCATACATGGCATTGACCTTGCGCTCTAACCTTCGGAGCTGTCGATCGCCATTGGTGGCATGCGTGTGCGTGGACGGGCCCATCTCGTCTGTTTGCGGGGGTTGTTGTGGTGGCTCTGGAAAAATAGGCTGAAGGATGAATCCTAGTCCACGTGGGTGCGGTACACCACCTGTCCATTCCTTAAAATTTGCAATAGTAGCATGAGTGATTGCATGGTGTGAGTACTGCAGCGGCTCATTATGCCATTGGACTCCTTGTTGAGTACAGAGCATGGCTATCACCGATGCATGCAGAATAGTCCCACTTCTATTCCCACGCATATAACTCAACATGTTTTTGTGGATTAAAAGGCCGATATCGATGTACTTCCCTTTGATGATTCTCCACAAAATAATCGCTCGCTCGGTAGTTATGGCATTGTAATGAGCTGACGGAACGAGCTTGGCATAAATAAACAGGTTCCAGGCCTGGGCATATCGATTCAATGCTGATGACGGAAATGATTTTGGGTCCGTTGTTCCTATCTTATACTTCCATTTGGTGCCCGGGATACAAAGATCAGTGATCACAACTGCGAGATCTGTCTCCAAGTATTCGCCTTCTAACCAATTGTCAGACCCAGTGGGTGGTGCATCATATATGTTGAATACTTCTCTAATCGCGGAAGGGCGATAATTCACCTGCTCTGCTCCGTGGCATTAGCATAAAATTCTCTAACAATCCCCACGGGGATGGGCAAAGGAGATGCAGTTAAGCCAACCCATTCTCGTTCGCGTATCATCTGCCAAAGTTGGCCATCATGTTTTGCAGGTTGAAATCCCCATTCCTTCACAAGAGATTTGGCCATACTCCGATAATAGTCTTGTTGCGCTTCTAAACTGACAAATCTACTCTCGTCCAAGACCTCCTCTTCGTGGTGATCGGAAGAAAATTCAGATGAAGAGGAGAGTGAGATTGCACGTGCTCATTTTGGACCCATGTGGGGAAGATAGAGACAATGGGAAGGACTTGTTGATGATTTTTCCCCAGACTTATTGCTACACACCCCAAATAGAACCCTAAAATTATGCCAGGAACATGATGTGTGGGTATGAACTTAGATGAGAGTTGATTAGCCGTATGAATATAGGAGATAGAATAAGCTGCTGCTTTTATAGTGGAAGAAAAAAAAAATCAGACCGCAACTCGGATTTTTGGCATAAATTTTTTTTTCCACGTCTGCGAGAACTCGTGGCCGCGCGGCTTGCTAATGGATTACATGCGCGGGCGCGCGAGTGGCTATAATGGTTTGTTTGTGTGCAGGCCATGGGTAAGCGCATGGTCAGATAAGTCAGATGCATCATAGCTACCATGCCGATCCTCGTGTTTTGACCGTCAGTATTCAATTAGAGGTGCATCAAGAGAGAAATGTGTGCTATCCATTGCACTTGCAATTCATCAATAGACATCATCAAAATAGAGTTTACCACATATATCATTTTATGCACTACAGATACAACTCCCCTATAGATATTATGTGATTGTGTTAACTTAGGAAGAAATATCTCAACGAAATAAACAAAGAATGAAAGAGAGATTTTAGAGAAGAAAAATAATGGGTTGCCTCCCATCCAGCTCTAAGTTATAGTCAATTAGCTTGATTGTCTCTGATGCTCATATTGAAGACAGAATTGAGGCGACTGTCTGTCTGTCTACGTCTCCACAAAAGTAATGTTTTAAGCGATGTCCATTCACCTTAAAAGGCTTGTCGGGAGACGTATCAAATATTTTGATCGCACAATGCGAAAAAACAGTTTTCACTGTGAATGGTCCTGACCACCTCGATTTCAGCTTTCCAGGAAAAAGTTTAAGTCTGGAGTTATAAAGCAAAACCCTTTGTCCTGGTTCAAATGTTCTCTCAATGATTTTTCGATCATGCCATTTCTTCATTTTCTCCTTATAAAGCTTTAAATTCTCGTATGCCTGCAGTCTGAATTCATCCAACTCATTGAGTTGGTATAGGCGTTTCTCCCCATCAGCTGTCACATCAAAATTTAGCTTTCGAATGGCCCAGTATGCTTTATGCTCTAGCTCGATGGGAAGGTGGTAGGCTTTTCCATATACGAGCTAAAAAGGTGACATACCTAACGGTGTTTTATACGCTGTCCTATAAGCCCATACTGCATCATCTAACTTCAAGGACCAGCCCTTCCTTGTTGGATTCACAACTTTCTCCAGAATTCTCTTGACTTCTCGATTTGATACTTCAGCTTGGCCATTTATTTGTGGGTGATATGCTGTAGCAATGCGATGATTCACACCATATTTAGCCAACAAAGCTGTAAACTGCCTGTTGCAAAAGTGACTGCCTTCGTCACTGATGATAGCCCGTGGAGTCCCAAATCTCGTGAAGATACTGCTATGTAAAAATCTGAGGACAACCTTGGCATCATTTGTCGGAAGAGCCGCCACTTCTACCCATTTCGAGACATTGTCAACATCAAGCAGAACGTAGAGATTTCTGCAAGACGAAATGAATGGCCCCATGAAATCAATTCCCCATACATCAAAAATTTTGACTTCCAAAATTGTATTCAATGGCATTTCATTTCTTTTAGAGATGTTTCCCACTCGCTGACATCTATCACATTGTTGGACAAAATTGTACGCATCCTTGAAAATTGTCGGCCGATAGAATCCCGCTTGTAGTATTCTTGCTGCTGTTCTTTCACCACCATAGTGTCCACCATACACAGTAAAGTGACAATCCTGTAGAATTCCTTCGGTCTCGCTATATGGAACACACCTTCGTATAACTTGATCAGAGCATTGTTTGAACAAATACGGTTCATCCCATGTGTACCATTTGACATCATGCAGAAATTTCTTCTTTTGATATCCCACCAAATCGGAAGGTAGCATTTTACTTACCAAATAGTTCGCATAATATGCAAACCATGGCACTTCACCTTTTACCACAAACAACTGTTCATCTGGAAAAGATTCATTAATTAACACCTTGTCATTTGTTTCCCTTTCCGAATTCTCAAGTCGAGATAAGTGGTCCGCCACTTGGTTTTCAGTGCCCTTCCTGTCCTTGATTTCCAAATCAAATTCCTGCAGTAGTAAAATCCATCTGATCAACAGAGGCTTTGCATCCTTTTTTGCCACTAAATGTCGAATAGCAGCGTGATCTGTATACACTATCACCTTTGTGCCGATCAAATAAGCTCGAAATTTATCAAAGGCGTACACTACTGCTAATAATTCTTTCTCCGTGGTGGTGTAGTTCAACTGTGCGTCCGTAAGGGTCTTGCTGGCATAATAAATCACATGAAACATCTTCTCTTTCCTTTGTCCCAAAACAGCTCCTATGGCATAATCACTGGCGTCACACATCAGCTTAAATGGAAATTCCCAATCTGGAGCAGTAATAATTGGGGCTGGTGTTAATTTCCCTTTCAGATGCTCAAATGCCGACATGAAAGCCTCATCGAAGATAAAATGCGCATCCTTCTCCAATAAACTGCATAATGGTTTAGTTACCTTAGAGAAGTCTTTGATAAATCTTCGGTAGAAACCTGCATGGCCCAGAAAGCTGCGAACACCTTTTACCGAAGTAGGTGGTGGCAATTTCTTTATAGTTTCCAACTTTGCTCTATCTACCTCGAGTCCCTTCTTCGATACTTTGTATCCAAGTATGATTCCTTCCTGTACCATAAAATGGCATTTTTCCCAGTTTAATACCAGATTTGTTTCCACACATCGCTTCAACACCATCACCAAATTCTCGAGGCATAGATCAAACGAGTCTCCGAAAACTGAGAAGTCATCCATTAATACTTCCACATTCTGCTCTACCATATCTGAAAATATAGCCATCATGCATCTCTGAAAAGTGACTGGAGCGTTGCACAACCCAAAAGACATCCTTCTAAAGGTGAATGTTCCGTATGGACATGTGAAAGTTGTCTTTTCTTGGTCTTCTGGAGCTATCATTATTTGATTATATCCCGAATATCCGTCTAGTAGGCAATAGTACTCATGACCTGTTAATCTGTCCAACATCTGATCAATGAATGGTAGTGGAAAATGATCCTTCCTTGTAGCTTTATTAAGCCCGCGGTAGTCCATGCAAACTCTCCACATCGTCATCGTCGTGTTTGAATCAACTCGTTGTTCTCATTAGTCACTACCTTGTCATGCCACCCTTTTTTAAGACACACCTTTCGCATTGGGATCACCCATGAGCTATCTGAGATATGATAGATTATTCCTGCATCCAACCATTTTAGCACCTCTTTCTTAACCACTTCTTTCATTATCAGATTAAGTCTCATTTGTTGCTCAACCGATGGTTTACTTTCATCTTCCATCAGGATTTTATGCATACAAAATGAAGGGCTGATCCCTTTGATATCTGCTATGGTCCATCTAATCGCTGATTTGAACTCTCGAAGCACTCGTAGAAGTTTTTCTTCCTGACAGGATGTTAATGCAGATGAAATAATCACAGGTAGCTTAGAATCTGTATTTAAAAATGCGTACCTGAGATGATCTGGAAGTGGTTTCAATTCAAGTTCTAGAGGTGTCTCCAGAGATGGTTTTAATTTTATGGAGGTTTCTCCTGCTTTTGACAATGGCTCAATAGGTATCCTAAATTTCCTGACTTATGGAGTGGTATCCAGAAAGTGCATAAGTTCATCAAGTTCCTCGTCTTCTACATCTGAATTTTCAACAATTACACTCCTCAAAGGTCTAGCAGCCACCCGACTTTGTACTTCATCATTTATGACTTGTTCCACCAACTCAACCAAGAAACATTCCTCTTCATCTGCTGGAAACTTCATAGATTTGAAAACATTAAAGGTGACCTCTTGATCATGAACACGCATAGTGAGTTCCCCCTTCTGCACATCTATCAGAGTTTTTCCTGTGGCTAAGAATGGTCTTCCCAATATGATTGGTATATTTTTGTCTTCCTTGTAGTCTAGGATAATGAAGTCAGTTGGGAAAATAAACTTGTCCACCTTAACCAACACATCTTCAACAATTCCTCGTGGATACGTGATCGATCTATCCGCTAGCTGTAATGATATGTTTGTTGGTTTTGGATCCGGCAATCCCAACTGGTTAAATACTAACAAGGGCATCAAATTTACGCTTGCCCCAAGGTCACATAAACACTTGCTAAAGTTCATCTTTCCAATTGTGCATGGAATTGTGAAACTGCCTGGATCTTTCAACTTTGGAGGTAGTTTCTACTGAAGCACTGCACTACATTCCTCTGTCAAGGCTACTGTCTCATACTCATATAATCTCCTCTTCCTTGACAATATACCCTTCATAAATATGGCGTAGCTAGGCATTTGTTCCAATGCCTCGGCGAATGGTATGTTGATTTGCAGCTTTTTGAATACCTCCAAGACTTTGCTGAATTGTTTATCTTCCCTCTTCTTATTTAATCTCCGTGGATACGGAAATTGAATGTGACTTAGTGGTACTGGACTTTTGACTGTCTCCTTTGAACCTGCTTTTTCAGTCTCTTCCTGCTGACCCACCGATTTCTCCAAATTTTTCCGCCTTTCGAAAAATATAATATTGGTGGCTCTCTTCCGCCTTGCAGTAGTGCAAGCTCCCTCCTCAAGCATTCTCGCGGGCGCGCGATTTCATAAAGAATCGATGATCTTTCCCATATCTCAATGTGATCACTTAACACTGTTACTTCCCTTCTCTTCTTGGATTTGTCTCTGTATTACTTGGCAATGAACCCTGGGGCCTGTTAGTAAGCATGTTCGCCATCTGCCCCATTTGAGTTTCCAGATACTTTATAGCCACTTCTTGGCTCTTGATCATAACTTCTGTGTTCGCCATGTATTTCATCATCATCTCCTCCATTTCTGATTTTTTTTCTTCACGAGGTGCAAATTGAGGATGATGTTGTTGTTGTTGATGTGAGAAAATCTGGCGGAAAGGGTGGTCTAGGATTAAATCATGTACCGCATTGGGTCGCTACCTGAAATTGATTATTTGGTTGAAACCGAAGTCTCATTGATTCCTTGATTATTCGACCAACTAAAGTTTGGATGATTTCGTTGTTGGGGTGGTATGTGTTCAAATCGACCTTGGTCTTTTTCGTAGTTGCTCACATATCGTGACCGATTCTCGAAATGATAGCACATTGATCCGTCGAGTGTGACCCCACACAAATCTCACATACGTAGGCAACTGTCTTAACCTTTCCTTCAGCCAAAGTATCTATCTTCTTGGCCATGGCTGCCATCTGTGCTGACAACTGAGTAATAGCATCAACCTCCAATACACTTGCAACTTTGGTTTGTGGCATTCGGGATGTAGGATTCTAAAAATCATTCGATGCCATTTTCTCGATAAGGTCATAGGCTTCCACATAGTTCTTTTCCCATTATGCCCCTCCTGCAGCTGAATCTACAATCGGTCTCGACTGCCATCCCAATCCATTATAAAATGTGTTGATTACCATCCAATCTGGCATACCGTGATGTGGGCACTTTCTCAGTATTTCTTTGTATCTCTCCCATGCTTCATATAACGACTTGCCCTATTGTTGCTCAAACTGAGAGATAGCTGTCCTCATCTTGGCAGTCTTAGCCATTGGGAAGAACTTAGCTAAGAATTTCTGTGCTAAATCCTCCCATGTAGTTATAGATCCTGATGGCAGAGAATGAAGCCAACTTTTTGCTTTATCCCTCAATGAAAATGGGAACAACCTTAGTCTAATAGCATCCTCTATCACACCGTTGTATCTAAATGTATCACAAATTTCGATGAAACTCAACAGATGTTCATTCGGATCATCTGTAGCAGCACCCCCAAACTGAACTGTATTCTGCACCATTTGAATAGTGCCAGTTTTTATCTCAAATGTGTTTGCTGCTATTGCTGGTCTGACTATGCTAGACTGTAGTCCATTAATATTGGGCATGGAATACTCCTTCAGAGCCCTATGCTCCTCTCTTTGCTCTTCTCCTTGTGGCTCGGCTGCCATTTTAGCTGTCGTGTTTTCTAATTGTTCTTGTAAATTTCTACGAACACCCGTTTTCCAACCTCTCCCATTTATATTATCCTGAACAGGTGTTAACTCGGGGTTGGTTGATCGTGTGCGCATAAAAATTGATCCAAATTCCTGAAACAAAAACAAAAACTGAAATGAGATAAGACTAGAATTGTCTAAGTCATACAATATAGCTTAAAACTAATGATAATAATACTAAATTAAACGCCTTTCCCCGGCAACGGCGCCAAAAACTTGTTGCCTCTTTTTTACGACAAACAAAAGAGCTCTAACTCATGCAAGCATACATGCGTCAACAAGTAATACAGAGCAAGTAAAGTATCGACCCCACAGAGAAAGTTGTTTAACTTAACCTACTATTTATTAATAAAATCACAATATTTATATGCTCAAACTAATGATTAAACTTGGTTTGTTCTCGAATTTCAAATAACAACTAAAACAATAATAACGATAGAATAAATGATATTGGAACTAATGGGATCATAACTTCATTTAATATTTCATTCAATCGCCACTATCATGCATGATTTGTTCACATATCACAAGAAAGTAGCCAAGAGCACTAAAAGAGTATTAGCCATTTTTCAATGCACTAAGACCTACTTACACAACATCCACAGATGATAGACTCTATGTAATCATCAATATAACCAACATCACTATATGTCTATGTGAAATTGCAATTATATTGATTTTAAGTTCAAGCCCTTATCCTAACTTATACGGTGAAACAGTATATGTCTATCTGGTTCACGAAATACATAAGCCATATAACACAACCCTATATACGTATACTATCATGATTACAGTCCATATTTTTCATGTTCATTGTCAATTCCATACAAATACTAAAACGAATGGTGATCAAGCATTCATACATGCAAAAAAATCATAATAGACATCCCATATGATATGCGAAACAATCCAGCATTTAAACATGCAATCAAACTACATAATAAAATCCGTTAGAATCCTATAATGGAGTTTAGTTCATGACTGAACCAAAAGCCATTATGGGATCAAATCTAAACATGATAAATAAACGACAATTGAAAGATGAAAGATGAAACTATCAAACCCAATTGCTGAATACACATCAATATTTAATCCTCATAAGATTCCAGCAAAAACTAATAATAATAATCCACTCTGGTAGAATATCCCAAGAAGGAGCAGAAAAGAAGAGTTGTGGCCTTCTTCTACGTTGGAATCCACTCCAGAGAGTAAAACCCTAATTACGATGTAAAGATACGTAAAAAACTAATAATAATGTCAAGTGATACCCCTGACACTAGTCAGGAATCATTTTTAAATCAATTACAACCTTTAAAATTTGGAAATAAAATAAAACACATCAGCAGCTTCAGGCCTTGCGCGCGGCCGCGCGCTCCTCCAACTTGATACTCTCGCCGGTAGTGAGACTTGCAAGTAGGTTTTGTATGTTTGGTCGATCGGCATGGTGCGCGCAAGGCCCTAAACTTGTCCTTTTCGGCCGCCAAGAACTTGCGAGAGGTTGTCCTGGTTTTGTTGGGACTCGCACAGGTGCGCGTTTCCAAGCTATCTTTTTCGCGCGGCCCTGCGGCTTGCAGTTGCTGTCTTCTGATTCTGCTCCTTAGCTTGGTTCTGCAATGTTGCTGCTGCTACTGACATGTCCTATGTATATCCATGCTTTACCATCCATGCTCCCCTCAATCCTATGCACATCCTATCTTTTGCCTCGCCTTACGCTTTCATTAGCCTCATGCCCGATATCACCACCAATTTAGGCCAATTCCTGCACTTATTCACCAAAAGGAGTTTTAAGTATGCGAAATGCAATTTAACATAAAATGCAGCTAAAATAGACTAAAATGTACTTGAGATGGGCATAGTTCGCATGAATTGATACTCCATAAGTAGTTGTAAATCCTACTTATCAGGAGGGTTAGGTAAGAGAGTCACATCGTGTTAACCTTGCGGAAGAGGATGGTCGTGCGAAGAAGGCTAAACTTGGGGAGACGTACTCTACACTCAATAGTGCAATGGATGAGGCTTTGGATCGAGTTTTGAGGTATCCAATCCAATTCGAAGGACTACCATCGTACATGCTGGATCGTAGAACGATGTCTCGCAACATGGGACAGGAGCGTAGCAAGGCTATTCAGCGCCTTAATAGGCAGTGATAGAAATTGTTTAATTATGTAAAAAAAACTTATCTGGTATTTATATGTAAATTCCGATGTGTTTATGAACGAATAGATATTTTAATATTTTAAATCCTGTAGATTCTTTTTCTCGGGATAGATGATGTAAATAGCAGTGATGCTATCGTTTGATGTTAAAACTTTTGATTTGAATAAATATATCAAGTTGTTTGAGATAATGTGTTAAATAATTATATTAAATTGTTGAGTTAAGTCTTAACTATTTAGTGAATTTAATAGAGATTTAATAAGCATATATTTTAATAGAAATTTGCCGCCAAGAAGAAAACAACAACGTCAACCAGCTCAAGAACGATCTACAAATAACAACAATAACGCCAATGCTAATCCCGTTCAGCAATTGGTTAACTTTCTAGCTGGAGCAATGAATAATAAACCTCAAGCTCCACCAAATACAACATTTAAATATTTCAAGGCGGTAGGACCACCAAAGTTTAAAGGTTCCATGAACCCAATTGAGGCTCAAACATGGGTTATGGAAATGGAGAAGGTTTTCGATGTTGCTAGAGTTAGAGAAGACCAGAAGACCGCTTTTGTAACATTCATGCTGAAATCTGAAGCAAGTTACAGGTGGCAAGAAAACAAGATCCGTGGAGGTGAAGGTGTGATTACTTGGGAGAGATTCAAAGAGATGTTTTTCGAGATGTATTTCCCAACTAGCTCGCAGAACCAAATGGAAGTCCAGTTTCTAGAGTTGAAGCAGGGAAATATGTCTGTACCAGATTATGCGGCTAGATTCAACGAGTTAGCTAGGTTCGCCCCGTATCAAGTACAACGATTTGAACAAGGATTGAAGCTTTAGGTTTATAGTAAAGTATCAATGTTTCAGCTAAACACTTTTACTGGAATACTGGAAAAGGCCATCCTCGCTGAAGGTGGAAGCGATGCGATGACCAAGTACAATCAGGATCAGAAGAAGAAGAAGAGTGAAAGTGAAGGAAATAACAAGGCTAGTGGAAGTGGCACAGGAGGTGGTAATTTTAATTAGAAGAAAAGGTGGAATGACAACTCATCATCAGGGAATCAACAAGGATGTCAGAAGAAGAGGATTGAAGCATGCCCGACCTGCGGGAAAGCTCATCTGGGGGTTTGTATGAAGGGAAAGCGGGTGTGCTACAATTGTGGTCAGGAAGGCCACATAGCACCTAACTGTCCTAACCCAAAGAAGGGTGCCTGCTTCACTTGTGGTTCAAAGGATCATCTGGAAAGAGACTGTCCTAAGAAGGGATCTGGAGGGGCAGGATCAGGAGGAAACAAGGGAAACAACAGTGGAAACACCTAAACTATCACAGGACCAACCGCAACCAACCGACCGACTGCCAGGACTTTCAACATGATGGTACAGGATGCAGTTTAGTCTCGTGATGTGGTGTCAAGTATCATTCCGATCAATAAAATTAATGCTTCTGTATTATTTGATTCGGGTGCTACTTGTTCCTTTATATTCGATGACTTTGCTAAGAACTTTGATTTGCCTAAGGATGAGTTGGATTATCCCATGAACATAGAAATTGCAAATAGAGAAATAATTCATGTTAAGTACGTACATAAGAACTATAGAGTGGATATTAAGGGTAATATCATGAACGTAGATCTTATCCCTATTCGACTTGGGGAATTTGACGTTATATTGGGAATGGACTGATTATTCAATTACGGGGCTGTAATTGACTGTCAAAAGAAGTGTATTAACCTTATAACTCCGTCAAAGGTTGTGTTTTATAGTAGCAAGTCGCCTAGACAAGCGAGTTGTCTGACGATGATGCAGGCCAAGAAGTTGTTAAGATAGGGTTGTGTGGGATCCGAAAGTAGAGGAGATACCGGTAGTGAGAGACTTCGTTGATGCCTTTCCAAACGATTTGCCAGACCTTTCGCTAGATAGAGAGATTGATTTCGTGATTAATTTGGCGCCAAGAACGGCTCCAATATCGAAGGCAACGTACCGAATGGCACCGATAGAGATGGAAGAATTAATGGTACAACTATAAGAATTACTGGACAAGAAGTACATTCAACCGAGCGTATTGCCGTGGGGAGCGCCGGTGTTTTTATGAAAAAGAAGGATGGAACGATGCGGCTCTGCATTGATTACAGAGAACTGAATAAGGTCACAATTAAGAATAGATATCCATTACCGAGGATCGATGATCTGTTTGATCAATTGAAAGGAGCGAAATACTTTTCCAAGATAGATTTGAGAAGTGGTTATCATCAACTGAAGGTGAGACCAGAGGATATACCGAAGACAGCGTTCAGAACATGATATGGTCACTACAAATTTTTGGTTATGTCGTTTGGTCTAACAAATGCTCCTGCAGCATTTATGGGATTAATGAATGGTGTGTTCAAACCGTTTTTGGACAAGTTCGTAGTGATATTTATAGACGACATTTTGGTTTATTCGAAAACCAAGGAAGAACATGAAGAGAATTTGAGATTAACATTGGAAGTATTGAGAAGGGAGAAGTTGTATGCCAAGTTTTTGAAATGCGAATTTTGGATTGAGCGGGTATAATTTCTTGGGCATGTGATCGATAAAAACAGAATTTTTGTAGATCCATCCAAAGTCGAAGCCGTGATTAACTGGGATCAGCCGAGGATGCCGTCGGAAGTATGAAGTTTTCTTGGATTGGCAGGATATTACAGAAGGTTCATTCAAGACTTTTTCAAGATCGCAACTCCGCTAACGAATTTAACTCGAAAAGCGGTGAAATTTGTTTGGACGGAGAAGTGTGAGGAAAGCTTTCTAAAATTGAAGAAGAGGTTGAGTACAACATCTGTGTTGTCTCTTCCGGACGATACAAGATATTTTGTTATTTATAGTGATGCATCGCATAAAGGACTTGGCTGTGTGCTGATGCAAAACGGCAAAGTCATTGCGTATGCATCACGACAATTGAAGGATTACGAGAAGGGATATCCGACCCACGACTTGGAGTTAGCTGCAGTAGTTTTTGCTTTGAAAATCTGGAGGCATTATCTCTACGGGGAGAAGTGTGAAATATATACAGACCATAAGAGTCTGAAATATATTTTTACCCAGAAAGACTTGAATATGCGCCAAATAAGGTGGTTGGAGTTAATTAAGGACTACGACTTTGAGATTTTATACCACCCGGGTAAGGCAAATGTTGTGAGACCCCGAATTTTATGAAATAAAAGTATTCAATTTTTCTATTTTGGTAAATAGTTAAATTGATAAAAGTTTAAAGTTAAGGGTAATACGTGAATTTTTTTTTCAAAGTAAGCAAGTTGATATAAAATATTCGTTTTATCGGGGAATATTCGATTAGTCGGGGAATATTCTTTTTGTCGAGGAATATTCGTACGACAGTACAATCATTGGTGGACCCCACAACGTAATTATCATTTGATCGAGAAAATGACAAAAATATTTTTATGAAAATAACTATGAAGTTTTACCGTTAACTGTTGAAACACCCGGTGCTAAAAGTACAGTAATACGCGTGGTTGCATAGTAGCACACTGTATTGATTATTGATGCTTATGTGAGAAGTCACTCAGTTTTGTTCAATTATTGCTACAGAAATTGCTGCATAGTACTATTCACGAGTTACTATTCATGAGTTACTATTCACGAGTTACTATTTATAAGTTACTATTCACGAGTTACTATTTATGAGTTACTATTCATGAGTTACTATTCACAGAGTACTATTCACCCGTAAAATATATTTCTTTTCGGTTCAAATTTTTTTTGGGTACAATATTATTCCATGAGGAGATGTGCTAATTTTTCAGACCGTTGGTTGAAGATATAATAGTAAATCAATATGGACCGCTGGTGGATAGTTATAATAGTAAATCAATATGGATCATTGGTTTAAAGTTTTAATAGTAAATCAAGATGGACCGTTACATTTTAAGTTTTAATAGTTTACCAATATGGACCGTCCGTTTAAAAGTAAATCAATCTGGACCGTTCATGAATTAGTTACTATTCAGTCCATTCTCCTATAAATAAAATCTCATTCCTTCATTATTTCTTATGAATTCACTGAAACTCTAGAGAAAGAAATTATAGAGAAACTATAGAAAAGTATTTTGTTACTTCCCTGCTCTTATATTCAGTTTTCATTTACGGTAAGGGGTATTATTTCTTTTGTATTCATGAAGAGAACTTCTATTATTCTATTATTTATTATTCTTTGAATAACTCAGATATGTGGGCTACCCTATACTTGGTGAAATTCTTTTCGTTATTTCATTCTTTATTATTTTGTTGAATATCCCGTCTGCATGCTTTTTGGGACGGTTCTAATCTTTATTATTACATTGGAATATCCCGCCTATTTTTATTACGCGGACACGGGTCCATTCTTTATTATCTGTTGGAATATCTTGTGCATGCATGCTTTTTTTACGGACCGGGTTCCATTCTTTATTATTTCGTTGGAATATCGTATACTGTGCATTTTACGCCGGACCTGGTTCCGTTATTTATTATTCTGTTGGAATAACCTGCCTGTGCGGTCTTTCATATGCCTGGTGATTTCTTTTTTTATTCCATTCTTTATTATACTCATTTGGTTAAACCTTTGACCTCTATACTCCATGAAATTAGTTGAATATCCTTGATATTTGCGCTTCATCCAGTATCTTTTCATGGAACTATTCTTCTGAGCATTCTTGAATTTTACACCACAAAGTAGTATCATGTTGACAATTTGGATATTATTGAGTTCAGGATAAATTAACTTATATATCTTTAAAACTTATTTTTGAACTTATTTTATTGAATTATTATGTCATTGTCATGATGAGTTATGTTGGTTATTATGTGAAAACATGAAAGTTTCTTAGAAATAACAAAGGGTTGAAAATCAGATTTTAGTAAAAATGGAGTATGAAATTCAATTGACCATATCTCCTATTATATTTCGAATTTTTGAGTGTGGTCAAGTTCTAAAGTTAGATCTATGAGTTTTCTAACTTATCCAAGTGGAATCACTAGAAAAGGTGTTGTAGATTTTCGTGTGGACTAATTTTAGTAAAGGAGTCAAAACCAAAATTTCCAAAAAGCTATCGTCCAAAAATTTAAAAGGGCATTTTTGGCCACTTAAATTGTGAAATAAATTTCGGCCTTTTGGGAAATGAAAATATATGGTATAAAGTACCTCCTGTCCAAAAATGAGCTCATTCCGACTTAAAATGAGCAAGTTATGACTATTTCAATATTTAGGTTTTTCAGACAAAAAATGCTATAACCGGAGTTCTATAACTCCGATATCCATGAAATTTAAACTGGAAGCTCACGTTAACATGTGTAAGATCCTTCCAAGATTTGGAAATTTCTAGAGTTAATCTTGAGGTAGCTAATTTCTTAAGAAATTAATTAGAAATTGATTTTTGAAAAATAGTAAATGAATTTTAAAAATTTTGAGAAAAATATATGTTCAATATGGGACTATATTCTGCTTAAACCTGGAAAAGAATAATTTTTGGGACTGATTTGGTATTTTTCATGAAAATAATTTAGTTACGAACATATGAATTAAATATGTTATGTGAAGTTGAAAAAATTGGTAAATAGAATTTTATGGCTTGAAAATCCTATATAAGGTATATCTTGATTTTTGATGAGTAATTTGATTATTGGTGATGAAATCTTATGAGTATGGCATTTTGAATGATTAAATGCATTATTTGGAAAAGTGTAAATAATTAAATTAAATTGTTTATAAGTTTAAGGAGTGATTAAAATATTGTTATAATATTAACAATATTAGATTATGATTTTATTAAGTGATTGATAATGTTTGGATAAATTTAAAGTCATTAATATTTATCCTTGATTTAGTTTGACTAATGCTTATAATATTGTCATCATCCTCATGCTTATATTATGTTGAAAGTCATCATGGCTCAGAGTATGCATAGATGGACTTGGTATGATTATGACTAAGGATTATTCTAAGATAATCATAACCGTAATGTTACAAATGATGTAGAAAAAGTCCTCATTGGCTCGTAGTGCATTGATGGACTGTTTTGGTATGATTATGGCTCTGGATTCTCTTTGGCCGTAGTGCAAAGTTGAATTGTTTTATGGCATGATCAGGATCGTTAATGAAAACACGATTATCTTTAGCCGTAGTGCATGGATAATTCGTGGTCGTGATACTAAAGAATATCCTTGGCCCAGAAGTGCATGGATGATTCGATGATGTGGATTAATTATCGAAATGAGTCTCAAAGAATGAAATATTAATTCATGGATGTGATAATAATGAATATCTTTGGTCGTAGAGTAAAAAAAGATGATTTAATGATTACGAAAGGTGAATTGTGATTTGGTATAACCATGATTTTTGATGTTTCAGGTGATGAAAATTATCTTCGTCCTGGGTGCGAAGAGGAATTTAGAATCACAATTGTGATTATGAGTTATTCACATGATTGTGGACGGGAATTATTGATTGATGTTACAGGAATAAAACATTATTGGTGGACTTTTAACATAGAGAAGATAATAGACCTTATGGTCTATTTGACTTTTTTAATGGATTGCTCGTTCTGCTGCAACTATGGTTGAAAAGTTTTATTATTTGTCATATGTTCTAAATCTCTGATTTATTATTGATGAAAGCTATTGATAATTTAATTATCTTTAGTCATGATATTCTTTACTGGGCTAGTTGTGCTCACCCTTCTACTTCACAATTCCTTTCAGGTAATAAGAGTGTAGTTGGGTCGAGTGGGGATAACAGGGGAATAGAACCGTGGTCTCTAGCTATGGAGTTTCTCCCTAAACAGTATAGAAAAGTGTGTTGTATTTTATACATCATTTAGTAGTTATATTTGGTGAATCAAATAAGGTGAGGCGAACCCAACTTTGGAAGGGTGTTTTGCCACTATCATACAAGATGTCTAATGACATACAACCTCGTGTTCTCATAAGACATGGTTGTGCACATCCAGTTGCTGAATATATCTACGCGCACTACCTATATGATCTTGGAGTATATTTGAAATATAATTTTCACTTGGAGACAGCGGAGATATTTATATGTCAAGAGAAGACTCACCATTGGAAAGAAGATGATAGTAATCTTCTTATTTTTCTTTGGGGACTTTTGGGTCAACCAAGGATAATTCTGTGGATATATGATATCTATCATAACCTAGACGCATGGCCTCCCATGTATGAAGGTTTCATTGAGCACTTCCCAAAGATTTTAATTCCTAAAACAGTGGTTGACTATACTTTTATGTAAAGTATCATTGTAAAGTTGTGGTCGAGGTACCATGAGAGTTACATACATTTGTATTAAAACTCATGAATTAATCGTGGTCGTATTTTTATCATGTATACTCAACAATGCTTGTATAAATGAAGTTGTATTTGAATTTTGTACCATGTATCCGATTTAACTCGAGAACGGGTGATGTATACCTAATTTTGGGGGCGTCACATTTGGTATCGAGCTTAGGAATATGGTCGTCTTGGCGGAGATAAGAGTCTAGAACTAGGAGGGAGAGACGAGTTATATACTTCGCTAGTGTGTGACTTACCTAAGTTTTGAAATTGTTCACTTGATAAGTTGACAAATTATGATATGTCAATTAACCTTTGTTTTGAAGCTATATTCTAGAATGATATCTGAAATACAGGATATGAGAAATGGGAAAATCATGGTAGCGAGGAAATTATCGAGAAGGTACAATCTGAAAAGAAAGCAAGGTATTCTCATCTCTTCGAATACCAGGTACGTACGTAAATTTCGAGGGAAAAATTTCATAAGGAGGGGTGATTGTGAGACCCCGAATTTTATGAAATAAAAGTATTCAATTTTTTTATTATGGTAAATAGTTATATTGATAAAAGTTTAAAGTTAAGGGTAATATGTGAATTTTTTTTCAAAGTAAGCAAGTTGATATAAAATATTCGCTTTTTTTTGGGAATATTCGATTAGTCGATGAATATTCTTTTTTGTCGGGGAATATTTAATGATGCAACGGTACAATCATTGGTGGACCCCACACTAGAATTATTGTCAGATTGAGAAAACAATAAAAATACTTTATGAAAATAACGGCGTAAATTTTACCATTAACTGTTGAAACACCCGGTGTTAAAAGTACAAGAATACGCCATGGTTGCATAGTAGGCATACCAGATTGATTATTGATGCTTATGTGAGAAGTCACCAGTTTTGTTCAATTATTATTCTAGACATTTTCGTAGTACTATTCATGAGTTACTATTCATGAGTTACTATTCACGAGTTACTATTCATAAGTTACTATTCACGAGTTACTATTCACGAGTTACTATTCATGAGTTACTATTCACGAGTTACTATTCACGGAGTACTATTCACCTGTAAAATATATTTCTTTTCGGTTCAAATTACTTTTGGGTATAATATTATTCCATAAGGAGATGTGCTAATTTTTTATACCATTTATTGAAGATATAATAGTAAATCAATATGGACCGCTGGTGGACAGTTATAATAATAAATCAATATGGATCGCTGGTTTAAAGTTTTAATAGTAAATCAGTATGGACCGTTGCTTTAAGTTTTAATAGTAAACCAATATGGACCGTCCGTTTAAAAGTAAATCAATCTGGACCGTTTATGAATTAGTTACTATTCAGTCCATTTTCCTATAAATAGAAGCTCATTCCTTCATTATTTCTTACAAATTCACTAAAACTCTAGAGAGAGAAATTATAGAGAAACTATAGAAAAGTATTCTGTTACTTCCCTACTCTTATATTCAGTTTTCTTTTACGGTAAGGGTATTATTTCTTTTGTATTCATGAAGAGAACATCGTTATTCAATTATTTATTATTCATTGAATAACTCAGATACGCTGCTACCCTATACTTGGTGAAATTCTTTTGTTATTTCATTCTTTATTATTCTCGTTGAATAATATCGTATGCATGCGTTTTCTGGGACGGGTTCCATTTTTATTATTCGTTGGAATATCTTGTCGTGTGTTTTACTGCGGACCGGTTCCGATCTTTATTATTATTCGTTTGAATATCCCGTCTCATGCGTTTTTACGCCGGGCCCGGGTTCCATTCTTTATTATTCTCGTTGAATATCTTGTTCTGCATGCATTTTACGTTGGACCGGTTCCGTTATTTATTATTCTCATTGGAATAACCGCATATCGCGCGGTCTATCGCATGCCGGTGATTTCTTTTGTTATTCCATTCTTTATTATACTCGGTTGGTTAAAACTTTGACTTCTATACTCCATGAAATTAGTGGAATATCCTTGATATTTTTGCGCTTCATCCAGTATCTTTTCATAAAAATATTTTTCTGAGCATTCTTGAATTTTACTCCACAAAGTAGTATCATGTTGACAATTTGGACATTATTGAGTTCAGGATAAATTAACTTATAAATCTTTAAAACTTATTCTTGAATTTGTTTTATTGAATTATTATGTCATTGTCATGATGAGTTATGTTGGTTATTATGTGAAAACATGAAAGTTTCTTAGAAATCACAAAGGGTTGAAAATCAGATTTTGGTAAAAATGGAGTATGAAATTCAATTGACTATATCTCCTATTATATTTTGAATTTTTGAGTGTGGTCAAGTTCTAAAGTTAGATCTATGAGTTTTCTAACTTATCCAAGTGGAATCACTAGAAAAGGCGTTGTAGATTTTCGTGTGGACTAATTTTAGCAAAGGAGTTAAAAACCAAAATTTCCAAAAAGGCTACTGTCCAAAATTTTAAAAGGACATTTTCGGCCACGTAGCTTCTGAAATAAATTTTGGCCTTTTGGAACATGAAAATATATGGCATAAAGTACCTCCTGTCCAAAAATGAGCTCATTCCGACTTAAAATGAGCAAGTTATGACTATTTCAATATTTAGGTTTTTCCGACGAAAAATGCTATAACCGGAGTTCTATAACTTCGATGTCAATAAAATTTAAACTGGAAGCTCACGTTAACATGTGTAAGATCCTGCCAAGATTTGGGAATTTCTAGAGTTAACCTTGAGGTAGCTAATTTCTTAAGGAATTAATTAGAAATTGATTTTTGAAAAATAGTAAATGAATTTTGAAAATTTTGAGAAAAATATATGTTCAATATGGGACTATATTCTCGCTTAATCCTTAAAAGAATAATTTTTGGGACCTGATTTGGTATTTTTCATGAAAATGATTTAGTTACTTAACATATGAATTAAATATGTTATGTGAAGTTGAAAAATTGGTAAATAGGATTTTATGGCTTGAAAATCCTATATAAGGTATATGTAGATTTTGATGAGTAATTTGATTATTGGTGATGAAATCTTATGAGTATGGCATTTTGAATGATTAAATGCATTATTTAGAAAAGTGTAAACAATTAAATTAAATTGTTTATAAGTTTAAGGAGTGATTAAAATATTCTTATAATATTAACAATATTAGATTATGATTTTATTAAGTGATTGATAATGTTTAGATAAATTTAAAGTCTTTAATATTTATCCTTGATTTAGTTTGACTAATGCTTATAATATTGTCATCATCCTCATGTTTATATTATGTTGAAAGTCATCTCGTGGTTCTGTAGTGCATAGATGGACTTGGTATGATTACGACTGTGGATTATTCTTAAGATAATCATAACCGTAATGTTACAAATGATGTGGAAAAAGTCCTCATTGGCCTGTAGTGCATTGATGGACAGTTTTTGGTATGATTATGGCTATGGATTCTCTTTGGCCATAGTGCAAAGATGAATTATTTTATGGCATGATCAGGACCGTTGATGAAAACACGATTATCTTTGGCCGTAGTGCATGGATAATTCGTGGTCGCGATACTAAAGAATATCCTTGGCCTGTAGTTCATGGATGATTCGATGATGTGGATTAATTATCGAAATGAGTCTCAACAATGAAATATTAATTCATGGACGTGATAATAATGAATATCTTTGTCAGTAGTGCAAAAGATGATTTAATGATTACGAAGCGTGAATTGTGATTTGTATATAACCATGATTTTTGATGTTTGTGTGATGAAAATTATCTTCGCCCCAGGTGCGAAGAGGAATTTAGAATCACAATTGTGATTATGAGTTATTCACATGATCGTGGACGGAATTGTTGATTGATGTTACGGGGATGATAAAACATTATTGGTGGACTTTTAACATAGAGAAGATAATAGACCTTATGGTCTATTCGACTCTTCTAATGGATTGCTCGTTCTACCGCAACTATGTTTGAAAAGTTTTATTATCTCATCATATGTTCTAATCTCTCGATTTATTATTGATGAAAGCTATTGATAATTTAATTATCTTTAGTCATGATATTCTTTATGGGCTAGTTGTGATCACCCTTTCGCTTCACAATTCCTTTCGTGTAATAAGAGTGTAGTGTTGGGTCGAGTGGTGATAAGAGGAATAGAACTGGTGGTCTCTAGTATGTGGAGGTTCTCCTAAAAAAGATAGAAAAGTGTGTGTGTATTCTATACATCATTTAGTAGTTCTATTTGGTGAATAAAATAGGGTGAGGCGAACCCAACTTTGGAAGGATGTTTTGCCACTATCATCAAGATGTCTAATAACATACAACCTCGTGTTCTCATAAGACATGGTTGTGCACATCCACTTGCTGAATATATCTACGCGCACTACCTATATGATCTTGGAGTATATTTGAAATATAATTTTCACTTTGAGACAACGGAGATATTTATATGTCAAGAGAAGACTCACCATTAGAAAGAAGATAATTGTAATCTTCTTGTTTTTCTTTGGGGACATTTGGGTCAACCTAGGATAATTCTGTGGACATATGATATCTATCATAACCTAGACGTATGGCCTCCCATGTGTGAAGGTTTCATTGAGCACTTCCCAAAGATTTTAATTCCTAAAACAGTGTTTGACTATACTTTTATGTAAAGTATCATTGTAAAGTTGTGGTCGAGGTACCATGAGAGTTACATACATTTGTATTAAAACTCATAGTTAACTGTGGTCGTATTCTAATGACAGCTCAACAGTTGTATAAATGAATTTGTATTTGAATTTTGTACCATGTATCTGACGACTCAGAATGGGTGATGTATACCTAATTTTGGGGGTGTCACAAATGTCGTTGCCGACGCCTTAAGTAGAAAAGGTCGGGAGAAGTTGATGATGTTGACCGCTCAAGAGGAACAAATTTTAGAAATGGAGAAACTGGAGTTGGAAGTGAAGTATCCTATGGAAATTGATGAGAAGCTATTTCAGATGAAATCTGGTACAACCCTACTGGATAAATTTAAGGAGGCTTAACTTCAAGACGAGGTATGCAAAAAGGTGATAAGGAAGATATCTGAAGGAACCGAACCAAGATTTAAGATGGATAAGGAAGGAATACTGAGATTTGAGAGTGGAATTTGGGTACCACCAGTACAAGAGATTAAGGAAGACATTTTGAGTGAGGCTCATAGCTCACGATATTCGATTCACCCTGGTAGTACCAAGATGTATCAAGATCTTTGACAACACTTCTGGTGGCCAAATTTGAAACGTGATGTTGCAGAATGTGTTGCCAAGTGTCTGACCTGTCAAAAAGTGAAAGCAGAACATTAGAGACCAAGTAGGTTGCTACAATCGTTGGAGATCCCAGAATGGAAATGGGAACATATTACAACGGACTTCGTGGTAGGCCTTCCGACAACTCAGAAAGGCTACGACGTAGTATGGGTTATCGTTGACCGACTGAAGAAATCCGCACACTTCCTTCCGATAAAAATTAGATTCAACTTAGATCAGTTGGCAAGGTTATATGTAAGAGATTGTTTCGAGGCACGGAGTGCCGGTGTCAATTGTTTCCGATAGGGATCCGCGCTTTACATCGAACTCTGGAAATGTCTATAAGAATGCATGGGTACGCAATTGTGGATGAGTACGGCATATCACCCTCAAACAGATGGACAGAGCGAAAGAACGATTCAGACATTAGAAATGCTAAGAGCCTGTGTGATGGACTTTAAAGGAAATTGGGATGATCACCTACCGCTCGTAGAGTTTAGCTACAACAACAGTTACCACGCTAGTATTGGCATGCCGCCTTATGAAGTGTTATACGACAGAAAGTGCAGAACTCTGCTTTACTGGGATGAAGTTGGCGAAAGGTAATTGCTAGGGCCAGAATTGGTACAACAGACAACAGAAATAGTCAAAGTAATCCGAACACGACTGGTAGTAGCTCAAGATAGGCAGAAGAAATACGCCGATCCACATCGTAAAAATGTTGAGTTTGAATCGGGTAGTTATGTATTCTTGAAGGTCTCTCCCTGGAAGGGAAAGATTAGGTTGGGAAAGAAAGAAAAATTAAGTCCAAGATTCATTGGACCATTTGAAGTACTGCGAAGAATCGTAGAAGTTGCGTATGAGGTAGCCCTACCTCCAGCACTCGAGAATGTCCACAACATCTTCCATGTTTCTGTTTTACGACCCTACAAACCCGATAATTGATTTATTTTCTAACTGGATATGACATTATTCAACTATAGTATAAGAGATTGATTAAAATAATTAGAAGTGTTATTTATTGTTAGCCAAACATGGCCTTAGTGGGAGTTAAGGACAGTTAACCCTTGATGGGTAACTGACCTCCACATCGCGTCTGTAACGCCCCGAAATCCAGTCTATCTTCACACCCGGATTCAGTACATCACGAGTACATCATTCATCCAACATACATCATTATATACTGAAATATAACGACATACACTATCAAATCCCAGGTTTTGGAAACCTTATAACCTTTTTCATTACAAATAATAATAAATACATTATTCATTTCATCTAACAAGAGTGACTTTTATCTGCTACCAAGGATACATAACAGTTCCTTAAACTAATCTAGAGTTCAATTCATCTTTCTAAATTACAAGTCTTCACTTGATCTTCTCGCTACCTTCACACTCTGAATGACAATTCATCTAGAGACCGTTAGCTTGATCTTTAAGTTCTTCTAACCTTGTTCGCTAAAAATTGTTTTTCATTTACAGGAAGTGTGAGCATTCAATTGCCCAGCGAGTCATAACAGTTGAACAAACAACTTCAGAATTAAAACATTTCTTTAGAACTTCTATAACCGAACAAAGGTTATGAAGCAGCTTGAATAATAGGAATAGTCTCGATTCCTATCATCTTAAAACATCAGTCATTTTCACTTTAAAATACTTTCATGCTTCTACCTTTTTCATACACATCCTATCTAGCTAGAATCATTAGCATAGACTTAACAATAACGGTTAATGTATAAACAGAACATACTTGTATTGAACAACTCAATTACAGAACAATGCATATCATAGAAACACCGAAGTGTTCAAATTGTGGCTTAAGGCCTCATACATTTTACCACCTTGTACATACATAGCACATATGCACATAGACAAGACTTCTCAAGTACAACATCTGAGAAGTTTAAGAAACTAACATTCATGTAATATGAATGAATTTAGGAAACTTGCCTTACGCCCAGCTATAGCTTACGCCGAATTGTTCATTTCAATTCCTATATAACACATAAGGAGAAAACATAAACACCAATTAGTCATATATTGAACTTACGCATTGGTTTACTTAGCTTTACTTCTTAGGGTTCGCGTTCTTGCAATATAAGTTTACGCGACTAACTTCCTTTACCATTTTAATGCTTTATGACATACGGAGATGTCTTACTCAAAACATTCATCATCTTGGATGATATATATTCTTATCTTATCTGAACCATTAAACTTAATGTTCGTTAAAGTCAATTTCTTATTTTTTACGTCTTTCTAACAACTAAATGTCATCCCTCCGGATTCATTCTTTATCGACTCACATTCGGCTTTCATTAATCTTATTACCGTTTGTTACGGCTTTCTTGATAATGCCCATCTTATTAATACTTTCGTTATCCATTATACGCACCCCATGTTCATTACCCTCGTCGCTCAACGTCTAAGGAATCACAACCATAGAAATCCCTCATGTTCGTTCATCGCGACTACGGTCCCCGGACATCGGTTACGTAACCTGCATTTATATTCTTTATCAATTAATCTTGCTTAATCTTTACGTTCAACCTTTAATAAAGGTTTACATTACTTGATTATGTATTACATTAGTTGAATATTATATTCTTTATCTTCCCCCCAAGAGTTGAGCAGTTAAAAGCTCATCTCTGGCTTTTTCCTAACATTGGTGCTGCGGTGCCACTCTCCAAAAGTTTATGGTCGAAGCTTCGAGCTACTGGTGGCCAGCCTCCTAAGGCTCAAATTTGGCGACTGCAGTCACGAGCCTAAACCCTAGAAAAATTCTCTAAGTGTTAAATCAATTTTAAGCTGCTTACTTCGCGATCTTATAACTCCTTCGTTATAACTCGGAACGAGGTCGTTCCAAAGCCATTCTCTTCCTTATCTTACGTACTTTAATACCCATCGAGTAGAAATTCATTCTAAATCCGCTAGCATGCCATTCGATTTACTTGATCTTCACCCTTTGTTCATTTTACTCTTTTAACGCTCTTCGTTTGTTCGTCCGAAATTCGATCATCCGAACTCGGAACTCACTCGTTCTTGAATCCACGACTCACGTTTTCTATGTTCTTTTACATTCTTATGAAACCCTACACGTTTGGGTTCATTTACTTACTTTCTAATTCTCGCTTGTCTTTTACAAAATTTTTGCCATAACTTCGTTATAGCTAGGTTTTAATCCGTTCTTCATGAACGTTTCTACCATTCCTAACCAAGCAATATGCAACTAACTTATATGTGATGGTTTTAAACTTGTCCATCAAAAACAATTAAACTACGATGGTTTTAAATTTGTCCATCAACAACGTTCTTCGTGTTCTTCGCGTGCTCTTCGTGTTCTTTGTTCGTTCTTCGTTTTAATCAATATTTTGGATTACGATTCCACTTTTTATTGGAATTTGATGTTATAAAACACCATTCCTTACTTAATTCACCTATTCGTTCATAATATTTATTCGGATCGCTCAAAATCCTCATGAATCTTATACTTAAGGAATTTACAAACTAAACTTCTAATTCTTATTTCTTCGTTTTCTCATGATTTCAACCATATGAAATCATTACTAATCTCTTTTACTTCTTATTCTCATTAAGTTATGTTTTAACATATTATACTTAAAGAAAATATTAGAAGAAACTAGGGTTCGGATTACCATTCTTCTTTAATCATCTTCCGTTATACAAAGCCAGCGATTTGCAAGCTTTTCTATTTCACGATCACTTTTGATCCGAGCATTCATGCTCAAACTCTTCCTTCTCCTCCCCATCCGACTTCTCTCTCTCTCTCTCTCTCAAGTGTGGGATTTTCAAAAATCCTCAAAATAAACAAATGAGCTTCCTATTTATAGAAAATCAAAGCTAAGAGCATTTTACTCATTTCGCCCCCCACCTCCTTACTATTCCCACCTCCTCCAAGACTTAGCCACCAAGTTTACTTGGTGGCCAAGTGGCCGCCCCTCTTGCCCCATGGGTCACCGCATGGGTTGCCCCATTGGTTTACCCATCGGTTCGATCCGCGGTTTCTTTTCTTGGTTTGGGCCTTTACCCTAACTCTTATTGGGCCTATCTTGGGCTTGATTTCGCAAAGCGTTGGGCTTGACATAATCCAAGTCCAATTAGATTCTACAAAGTCCATTAAGACTAATCGTATTCTATGCATCTCATTATCGTATTCTCGTATTTTCTTCGTATATAGTTCAAATGATATTCGTATTATACTTCGTACTAATCTTCTTACTATACTCATATAATAACTAGTATTATCCTCGTATTTCTCACGCATAATAACCCTAATAATTATACGTGATAATAAAATTCTCGGAACTCACTTTTCCTAACCCTTAGGTTTTGAGTCCGCAAGCGAAAACTTCATTTTTGCCATAACTGAAATATTATTGAATATTCCATCACGTCTCAAGATTATACGTAATCATTAACTTCTCGGAATTTCAAAATAAATATCCGAGCAGAAACGGATGAATAGTGCCTATTTCGTCTCTTTCCCCAAAAAATATTTTGTTCCCGAAAAACTTTCATTTTCGTCTTGAAAATTCTTATTCGTTCAATCTATCTCGTAGCTAGAATCCTCCTGACTTATAATCATCCTAGGTTATAGAACGATTAATAAACACATAACACATAATAATATTAATAAAAATTAGTTTTATTAATAACTAATTCTTTAAACCTAAATTCTGGACGATCCGAATTTTCGGGTCGTCACATCGTCAGTTCTTTATATTATATGTCTTCCTTTTTGTTTTATTAATTGCTAAGTCTGGAAAAAACAAAACAGAGAGGGAAAGAGAGTTAGAGAATTAGGGAGATTAAAGGAGAAGAAGTGTGGAAATTAGGAGTTGTTAACTTATTATCACCTTGTGTAATCCAAGAAAAGTAATCAAGGGTAATCTCCTCCTTCCCAAATTTTAAATTTACGTTGTTTAAGTTTTCACAAAAATGGCTCCACGTTTTGTTAAAAACACTGTGAATGGGAAAAGGGTATGATTATGGGTTTGTGTATGTGTTAAGATGTATCATATCGTATTTGATTATATATATATATATATATATATATTATATAAACCAAATCATCAGTTTCATAATATTATAATGTATGTTATTTACAGAGTATAGAATATGGTCATATGGCCCTTATACGTGATTTTAATATGCCAAACATAAATTATTTTATAAAATTCACACTCATATATGGTTATGCATGTTAAAACGAAGAAAACAAAACTTGAATGGATGGATTTAGTGTTATAACGAATCCGTAGTGGTAATTTTTATGTTTTGTGTTCAAAACCTTCAAGAAAATCAAGAACAGTAAAATTAAATGTGTTAATTCTGTTAATTATGTGTTTTAACATGTTAAAATCATGCTATAAGGGTTAAGTAGTGATTATATGTGTATTATAAGGTATGGGTATGTCTAAATTCGTGTAGAAATAATTTAGTTTGAGGTTTTGGCCATGTTCTGCAATTTTTCGCGAATTACAGAACAGTTACTGGTTCGCCGCGCCGCGGCGCCAGTCTCATGCCTTAATACCCGCATCGCAGCACCACTGTGCCACATCGCCAAGAGTTCTACCGTAGAAGCCTTGGCCTTGAAAGCAAAAGTACTTAAATAAGAAATAGGCAAATACCACTCTCCGTAATGTTCGTAAGCGAATTTTTAAGTGTTCAAGTCCATGAATGTGATGTTAACCTAACCTAATGAACATAAAAATATGTTAGGAGTATAGTGAGATGTTAAAACAGATTATTAACATGTCAATAACATAATTGCATGTGGATTGAATTATTGAATGCATAATTAGCTTATTATTCGTGAAATGTTTATTATGTGATAATAAGTGTGATAATTTGACTAAGTATAGTCATAACCAAAGTTTAGACAAAAGAATGAACTTATGATGATTAATTATATTATAATTAACTAGAGTTGTGAATGGAAATGGTATGTAGGATTATATCGAAGAACGTGTATAATTAACGTGTAATCTACGCACGAGGCAAGTTTCCTAACCCTACTTGTTATCATTATTCAAGTTTATACATTTCGTTGAGTAAATTCTCATTATTATTAATCAAGTTCAATTGTTATATTAAAGATTAATTATCTTTTCAATGTATGATTCTGTTATACAATATTTATTCTATTGTATACCTCTTGAGATTATTATTCAATTTAATTACCATTTATTGTTGAACCTTGTTAGACTAGTGAACCCTTATTTGATTCAACTAGTCCAGAGTTGATGAACGTTCTAAATTTTAGAACCCTTATTGATTTATCCAAACCAAACTTCCTTTGGTGCGGACTCTAATGTCAAACTGAGATGAACAACCCTGTATAGGGATTACTTATGCGTTAACGTTAAGATATTGTGCACAGTATGGTACTAAGGGCTGATCCCCCTAAGTATGAGTAGAAGAGTCCATAGTCTTATGACTGTTAAAGGTTTCAAGTATAACCCTTGATAACCTAGGACATAGTTCAAGGTCTTATGAGCCTCAGAAATCTTTTGAATTCTTGTTATTCATTCTTGATTCAAAAGTCGAGCTTTTATTTCAGAAGTCTTTGATTCACTCGCATGTTATTATATATTGTTATTTCATTTTTATACCTGTGGGCATTCATACTCACTATTGCGTAATAATAACATTGCAGTTAAGAACAAAAGGTACGATGAGCCTGTTAGGTTTGTAATATTCATGTGCGCAATCAAATTGCATAAAAGTGCGGAAACGTGTAAAATCAGAGTTTAAAAAAATTTACAAACCATATACCCGGATCATCCTTTATGCACAATTATTAATTAAACGAAGAATAAGAAATTATGAAATCATACCCTTGTAGAAACGAGCTTCCTCAGGTACGAGTTCACCTCCTACTTCTCCGTGATCTCCTTGAATCCACCGGGTTTGGTTCCTTCCTTTGATCAACGTTAGCCACCCATGTGTTTGGCCTCTAGAGGTGATCCACCAAGGAAAAAGAATTTTTCAAGAAGAAGGGGTATTGGCTCAAACCCTAGTTTTTCCTATCTCTATAGAAAAAGGGCGTACTCTCCAACAAATTGGAATTATTACGTTGTAAAAGTCAACAACCCCATCACCCATAATAAGACTCCTCTTATTTATAGATGTGGGCAACCCACCTTAACAATTAAGGAATTGAGTTTTATTTAATTAATTAAATTCTTTTAATTAATTAAGCTCCCTAATCTTATTAGGGATAATTAATTAAACTCCTTTAACTAATTTTCCTTCCTAATTCAATTAAGAATAAATGAGAGTACTTATATTAAATTAATTCCTAAACTCTTTTAGAAATTAAAATAATAATAATTGTAATAAAATTAATAAGACTCCTCTTATTAATTTATATTTAATATTTCTAAAATATTAAATAATAAATATTAAGCTATTTAATTTATTCTATCACCATAGATTAAATTAAATATACTTAAATATATTATTACGATTATGCCATTAACTTCTTAAATAATTATTCTTCCTTTTATGGTGTGACCCTTTAGGTTCTCCATATTATTAAACGGTTGTGAATAAATCAATTAGAACAATTCTAATCTTATTTAAATAAATAAATTAAACAATTAATTTATTTAAATAAATAATATTTATTCTACAATAGGGATAAGCCTCCCTAGCGATCAATGACTTTCCAGATAATATACATTTCAACATTAATCATTAAAGAACCTTTGAGTAAATAGTTACCGTACAATTCAATCCTTCCACCATTCAATGTCCCAATTAAATATAAGACATGGAATTCTTGTCAAGTCTTATTTTATTTAATTATATGTATTTCGACTCTTAAATGCACAACTCAAATAATGCAAATTAGAAACTCCTTTCTAATTTCATTCATTTCGCCAAGGACTCATTGGGTTGTCATTTATCGAATCACATAGGACATTTCTCTTCTTTTATTAGAAGTGGTAGATTCTTTATTGATCATACATTATCTCCATGTGCAACTTATTATACCCAAGCATACCCTTTGATATACCCTAAGGGTCTTAAGAAATAAGTCAAAGTATAACTCATCATACACAAGATACTATGACGATCTCAAGTCCAAAGATTACTTGTACTACTATCACTACAGGAATTCCTATTGACAGGCAAATAAAACTCCATTAGGTATTCCTTAGCGAGCCACGTTCAGTGAACTTATTCTCTAATAAGCACCTACATATTTGCTTTAGTGTCTCCACACAAATGATCATGAGATCAATCATCCTCATCCAATGAGCAAGCAACGTATGTACCAATCTATCCGGATTCACTAATCCCCAATTTAGTAATCCAATGATTGGGAACTATTTTAGTTTTTAGCTTTCTAAGAATTTAGATCTCATTAGAATGATCATCATCATTATTCTAAAAGCATTGCTTAAAACTATGGGTTTATCACATATTATAAAACAACATCATGTAGATAATTAAAAGCCTTTAATAAATTAATACTTTTTATTAATAAATGAATAAGATTGTTACAAAGTATATGCTTTATCATCAAACATGATTGGCTTGTGTGCATATTACTTTCAGAGCCTTCTACTAGCAAAGGCAATGTCAAAGCTAATAAGTGATGAAGACTTGTTATTTAATTTTTATGAATGTTATTGTCAAGACTTGATGTTGTTTAAGACTTATTTGTTTATGTTTCCGTACAGATGTTTAAGGTTAGTTGAACTGGGATCGTAATTATTATTCAGATGTTGTAACCCCATAAGGGGAGGATTTATGAGGATTTATTTCTATCTACTACATGGTTCGCATTTTTATAGGTAGTAGATAGATGATATTTGTACAGTGAACACCAAATCGGTTGGAAATTAAGTACCCGAATTTGGGGGTGTCACAAAGCCATTCGAGATGAAGTCTTCCATAAGTTGATCAAAAGAAGACATCAGTAACTGACTAAGGAAAGTCAGCAAATGCAGTAGCTGTCTAGTGGTAAGATGACAACGATCTTGGAAGTAACCAGGATCATAGTGTTTGCCAAACAAAGAAAGAACTGATAGAGTGTACACAAAGATACTGGTCAGCTTCTGAAAAACAAGGCTAAAGTGATTAAACATTGGGTCAGTCCATTGATGATAAGTGAATGGAAGATCACAAGGAGAAAGCGAGCTGGACACGCCACAAATCTGAAGTGTCTTGCTAATCAGAAAGGGCCAGAACAAAGAAGTCAAGCCATCAGTCTTTGAGAGCTGTTGAGGCAAACGGAAGTGTTGAAGCACTGCATAAGAGAAGGAAGAGGTGTTATATATTGAAGATTCAATCAACACTCTTCAAGATCGTAGTGTTGTCTCTACCAGTCAACAAGACACTACGATCAGGTCCATGAAGATATGCATCAGAATCGTAGAGTTCGAACAGCTGAAGAGTTAAGCATTGGTAACGGTTCAATCTAAAGGTTGATATTAAGACAAGAGCTTATAGAGAGCATCGATGCAAAAGGACAACCTCTGATTGAGAAATTAGAAGAAGGAAATAAAGTCTTCGACCTGCCCGACGCATAAAAGTGACATCTCTGATGGGGTAGGTGAATAGTAGACTGCAGTGTCAGAAAGTTAGAAAAGGAAATGTTATGTCACATCTGCAGTCTACACCAAATAACTCGAGGTCTACGAAGCAAATCTAAAAGCTTTCAACGGCTACTTTCCAACGGGAAGATTGGGAAGAGGTATAAATCAATAGAGCTACAAAGATCAAGAGTTGTTGATGATTGCTATGTTGCAGAATCGTTGAGTTAGTAGAATGCTAACGTTGACTCTACGAGGTCCACCTGAGTTGAAACAGAACAAGTCTTAGTGACAGTGAGACTACGAAGGTGGAAGTGAAGTAACTTTGAAGAAGGACTTGAAAAGATCAAAGCTTCACTCAACAAAGATGAGAATGCCACTTGAATTGACATCTAAGCTAAGAGCCGAGAAGGACAAGAAGATATCATTCAGAAGAGTGGCAAAGCACAAGGCAGATCCTAAGAGCCACTCTACGATTCACCATGAACCCAAAGCTGAAATAAAGCAAGTGCAGAACCATGTCTACCAACACGTTAAGAAGGGTTCAGGAAATGGTGATGGTGCACAACTGATACTACATGAAGATGAGCAGAACAAAAGAAGATCAACTGCACCAAAGATGATGTGGTCCAGTCTTGAAGTAAAATAAAAAGAGGACCACACTAAGAGGCTAAGTATAAAAGATGATCAAGCTTAAAGACATCTTAGCAGCTCAGCACCAACAACAACAATAAGAAGCCAGGGCCTGAGGGGTCCTTGTTCGGAGGGACTAAATGAAGTTCCAAGCCTGCTGGACTTGAAGAGTTCCTAGGGAACTAGAGAAGTTCAAAGTGTCATTGGCCTTGAAGAGTTCTTAGTGAAGCCGAAGTCCCAAGGCTACTGACCTTGAAGGAATCTTAGTGATTCAGGGTGTTGCCCTTCCTTAGTGGAAATCCTGCTAGTTGAAAGAAGAAGAGTGGATTAGGAGCTTGAGTCTCTGAACCAATTAAAACCCCTTGTGTCTTTTTACTTTATGTCATTTACATTATGTACATTAACTACTATAATCATGTTATGTATGTTTTAAGCGCTAGTAATCTTGAATTAACTCTACGAACAATGTATGTCTGATTATGAATATATCAATGAAGGGGATCTTTTACTTATTTCGCTGTGCTTGAAAAGATTCTTATGTTTGTCATATACTAATTCATGAGCAATACAAAATAAATCAGAAAAGTATTTAAAAGAAAATGGATCTATTCAATCCCCCCTTCTAGATCTATATTGTGCCTACTGGGAACTAACAGAGTTCTTCCAGCCTCTATCAATGTTCTGTTCTTTCTCTCAACTACTCCATTTTGCTGAGGAGTTCGTGGATCTGAGAAGTTGTGACTGATGCCATTGTCTGTGCAGAACTAGTCCATCTCAGAGAAGTCGAATTCTCTACCATGATCAGTCCTTATAGCCTTGATTTTCTCCCCTTTCTCGTTTATCACCAGTCTGAACATCTTGATTAGTTAGGAGCTTATTTTATCTTTTGAGTTTAGAAAGAACACCCATGTAAATCTAGTATAGTCATCTACTATGACCAGTGAGTATATCTTCTCTCCAAGGCTTGTTGTTGGAATTGGCCCAAATAGATCCATGTGCAGCAACTGTAGAGGCTTGTCAATTAAATTGATAGTTTTGCTCTTGTATGAGCTTCTAGTCTATTTTCTAAGCTGACAGGCATTGCATGACCTTTCTTTGACAAAACTGAGCTTGGGTAAGCTTGCTACTAGATCCTTGGAGGCCAGTTTTGACATGCTTTTGAAGTTAAGATGAAACAACCTTCTATGCCATAACCAGCTCATTTCTTCATACGCTTTAGCCAAAAAGCATATTATCTCGTCAGAGCTCAGTTGACCAAGATTAACAGTGTAGATGTTCCCTTCTCTTATTCCAGTCAGCTTTATAGAGGATGTCTTCAGATATCTGACTTGACATTGATTGTTGAGGAAGGTGACTTGATGACCCTTCTCACAAAGTTGGCTTATACTTAGACGATTGTGTTGTAATCCTTCTATATAGGCTACTTTATTTAAGGATACTGCACCATTCCCAGCTGAGTCGTATCCTTTTGTCTTGCCAGAGGCATTGTCTTTGAAGATGACTGACGGACCCTCCATCTCTATGAAGTTAGACAGGAGGGCTTTGTTCCTGGTCATGTGCCTTGAGCATCCACTGTCCAGATACTAGGTTGTGATCGTGGAGCTCTATTCCTGTGGTAAGATTAAACTCTCATTTTGGTACCCATACTTGGATGGGTCCTACTTTGTTAGCACCATTGGGAACCCAAATTTTCTTGATTTTGGGTCTCATATAAATAGGATTATTGTAGCATATTGCAGCCTTATGACCAATCTTATTACATACACATCATCTAATATAATGCATGCTTGTGTATGTATGTGGATTCTTTCTCTATTTGGACTTATGTGGGTTCTTAACAATTCTTCCTTTATACTGGTTCTTCTTTTTCCATGTATCCTTGTGATTCATGATTTGTGAAGAGTGAAACTTAACTCTACTGTTCCTACCCAGTTGGTTCGTGGAGTTGATTTTACTCAACTCTACAACCCTTTGAGGTTGGAGAGTAGTGACTAAGTTACTCTTCTCTTTTTTGAATCCTAGGCCAGCATGGGATCCATTATACCTTGGAGCATGGATTGGATCAGAGGAGCAAGGAAGGACTGTTTCTTCCTTCTGTGAGGGTTTCATAAATGTAATGCTTCTATTAAAATTTGAAACATTACTAGAGCTAGTTTCCTTTATCTTTTTAACATATGGTTCTGAGGTAGATTCCCCAAAACCTAAACATGTTCTGTCAGATGCACTTCTCTGACTAGAAATCAGCGAGTCCATAGAAGAAGAGGATTTGTTCCATGTAGAGATTGTCTTTTTCTAGTTCCTCAATCTTAGAGGTTAGATTTGACTCTCTTTGTGCATTAAGTTCATTAGTCTGTTTTAAGATTTTATTCTCAGCTTCAAGTTTGGAGAGAGAGTTAGTACTTAGAAGAGATGTTTCTAGTTCTTCCTAAACTTTCTTTTTCTCTTGTTGTAGAAGAGAATAGTATTTAGACAGAACTCTGAACCATTTCATGTATTGATGCAGATTATATGTTATGACATGTAGTACAGTTCTTAAATCATCAATATCTACATCAGGAGAGTTAAAGTCAAATACCTCATCTATACTTACTTCATGAATGCCAGAGCTCTTCTTATCCTTTGCATGTTTGGCCATTAGACAAAGATTTGCTATTTGAAGATCTTGATCATCTCCATATTTGGTAGTTGAGTCGTTGTCTGAGTCACTCCACAATCCTCCGGCCACAAGACCTTTATCTTTCTTCTAGGGTCTTTTGTTGCCTTTGAGTTCTTACTTTGAATTTGATTTCCTCTTTAGTTCTTCTCTAAGAGGTTTGTTGCAGTTTGAAATGAAATGGCCATGCTTCTTGCAGTTGTAGCATAAGTCATTTATCTGCTCCTGGCTGTTGTAGTTATTGACTTTCTTAGGTTTGCTGCTTCTGCCTTGACGCATGGACCTTTTGCTTCTTCTTACCAGCATTGCAAAGTCCTCATCATCATCTTCATCATAGTCAGAGACATTTTCAGTGTTAGCTTTGGAGATGTTATCTGTTGCTTTGAGAGCAACCCCTTTGTCCTTCTTTCTTCCTTCAGATAGAGTTTCTGCTCGTTAAGTCGGCTCCAGTTCATACGTGAGAATGTTGCCATATAACTGTTGAACAATCATTTCATGGAGATTCTTTGATTCTCTGATGGAAGTGGTTTTGGCATCCCACTTGCTAGGTAAAGCTCTCATGAACTTTATGATTAAATCTTTATTTGGATAGATCTTTCTAAAGGCTCAAAGAGAGTTGAGCAGAACATTGAATCTTTCATAGGTGGAAGTGACATTTTCTCCTGGAACATGGGCAAACATTTCATATTGTTGAGTCAGAAGAAATTGCTTGTTTTCTCTGACTTCTTCTATTCTTTCATGCATGATGAGCAATGCTTCCCATACTTCTTTTGCTATTTTGTTGTTGACCACATTTTCAAACAGGTCATCTTCTTAAGATTAGAACAAAATGTTCTTGGCCTTTTTGTCGAGTTGGACATCTTTCTTTTCGTTATCAGTCCATTCTGCTTTGACCTTGATCTGAATTATGTTTGGGTCGTCTGAAGTTGGTGCAAGATTTGTAGGAGCGTATGGCCTATTCTGAATAGTTTCAAATAGATCTTCATTTATTGAATCCATGTAGGCTTGCATACGAACTTTCCAGTTGGCGAATTTATCTTTGTTGCACATAGGTGGCTTGCTGCCTCCTCCAGTCTTTGATTCGCTTATCAGATGTGCCATTGGATCTACTTAAGCTTTTTAGACTGTTTGATAGAACCTGCTTTGATACCAATTGTTAGTTCTCAGAGGCACAATAGTTATCTAGAAGGGGAGAGGGGTTGAATAGATATTTTAAAAATTCTTTTCCAAAATACTTGTCAGTTTTGATGATGACTTAATCACAGCGGAATTGAGATTTGTTTGTTTTCCCTTTAAGATATAACGAGTTAATAGGAGTTAAGCAGTTATGACAGTTATAACAATTATGGCAAGAATATAAGAGACACGGTGTTTTTAAGTGGTTCAGAGCACTCAAAGCTCCTAGTCCACTCTTCTACTCCTTGAGTAGGAGATCCACTAAGGATATCTTTACAGTCTTTGAATCTCACAGATTCCTTCAAGACCAGCTGTCTTTGAACTTCTTAGTTCACTTTATAACTCTTCAAGTCCAGCAGACTTGGTACTTCTCAGTTCACTTAGAACTCTTCAAGTCCTTTTGACCTGGAACTTCTTACTTCACTTGATAATATTTGAGTTCTTGAATGGTGCTACTCAGTTGTCGTTAAGCTTGTATTTGAAAGAACTGAGTAGCTGAGCAAGCTTTCTTTTCATATCGTAGAGTTGAGCGTTGAGTGTTCTTCAAAGTTTTGTTGTATGCTTGCTTGTCTTTGTATCTACTTTTGTTTTGCATATAAGATGCCTTTTGAAATGTATCCGTTTGAAGGCAATCATTGAAGCATTAATTGCATTTGACATTTTTGAGCTCTGAAGGAGACTTTCTTCACAACTTCTGATTAGTAGTCTGGCCCACTAACACAGCAGACTGTTATCTCACCTAACACATGAAAAGGTGTTTTCTGCTAACCCATAGTACTTTCCTTAGCTTCTTCAATACGTCTCTTTGTTATATACTAAGGATGATGGTTGTGTCATTGGGATTCCCGATAGTCTCAACGTCTATAATGCATTCCTCATTTGTTGACTTTTGTCCTTAAACAAATGGACATAACATAATGCTTCTAATGCAGACAAATGATACACTACGATCATGATCATGGTGTCTTGCAACATTAGGGCTTGATCTGGTACTTAAAGATGAGAACTCTACGATTTCTCTTAAGTACTGGTACACTACGATCTTGGCTTTCTTATCTTACAGACTCTACGCTTTCGAGAGCACACTATGATCTTTGAGTTGGCTCGGTAGGCGTTTGGACCACTCTACGATTTTAGGAGAGGCCCTCTAAAGCAGACAGACTACAATTTTCGATACTCTACGATTCTGCCTTGGCTTCTGAAATTTTTTGATCATCTCGATAGACTACGATTCTGTTGAAGCCTATCTATTACATCTCAAGATATAGATCAACCTAACAGCTTTGATCTTTTCATATATACATTCATTTACAAAATGATAAACATTAAAAGCTCAGATCAACCTAAAAAGTTTGATCTACCATTAAGTCCTTGTACATGTATTCCTTGAAGGACTTTACATATAATCAGGAATATTTACTTTCAACATCAAATTTAAATATGTAATTGAAAGTAGTATGCACACAAGCCAATCATGTTTGATGATAAAGCATATACTTTGTAACAATCTTATTCATTTATTAATAAAAAGTATTAATTTATTAAAGGCTTTTAATTATCTACATGATGCTATTTTATAATATGTGATAAACCCATAGTTTTAAGCAATGCTTTTAGAATAATGATGATGATCATTCTAATGAGATCTAAATTCTTAGAAAGCTTAAAACTAAAATAGTTCCCAATCATTGGATTACTAAATTGGGGATTAGTGAATCCGAATAGATTGGTACATACGTTCTTGCTCATTGGATGAGGATGATTGATCTCATGATCATTTGTGTGGAGACACTAAAAGCAAGTATGTAGGTGCTTATTAGAGAATAAGTTCCTTTGAGCGTGGCTCGCTAAGGAATACCTAATGGAGTTTTATTTGCTGTCGATAGGAATTCTGTAGTGATAGTAGTACAAGTGATCCTTGGACTTGAGATCATCATAGTATCTTGTGTATGATGAGTTATACTTTGACTTATTCCTTAAGACCCTTAGGGTATATCAAAGGTATGCTTGGGTATAATAAGTTGTACATGGAGATAATGTATGATCGATAAAGAATCTACCACTTCTAATAAAAGAAGAGAAATGTCTATGTGATTCGATAAATGACAACCCAGTAGTCCTTGGCAAGGCGAGAATGAAATTAGAAAGGAGTTTCTAATTTGCATTATTTGAGTTGTGCATTTAAGAATCGAAATACATATAATTAAATAAAATAAGACTTGACGGTAATTCCATGTCTTATATTTAATTGGGACATTGTATGGTGGAAGGATTGAATTTATCGGTAGCTATTTACTCAAAGGTTCTTTAATGATTAATGTTGAAATCTATATTATCTGGAAAGTCGTTGATCATTAGGGAGAGGCTTATCCTATTGTAGAATAAATATTATTTAAATAAATTAATTGTTTAATTTATTTATTTAAATAAGATTAGAATTGTTCTAATTGATTTATTCACAATAGGTTTAATATGGAGAACCTAAAGGGTCACACCATAAAAGGAAGAATAATTATTTAAGAAGTTAATGGCATAATCGTAATAATATGTTAAGTATATTTAATTTAATCTATGGTGATAGAATAAATTAAATAGCTTAATATTTATTATTTAATATTTTAGAAATATTAAATATAAATTAATAAGAGAGTCTTATTAATATTATTACAATTATTATTATTTTAATTTCTAAAAGAGTTTAGGAATTAATTTAATATAAGTACTCTCATTTATTCCTAATTGGATTAGGAAGGAAAATTAATTAAAGGAGTTTAATTAATTATCCTTAATAAGATTAGGGAGCTTAATTAATTAAAAGAATTAATTAATTAAAACCCATTCCTTAATTGTTAAGGTGGGTTGCCCACATCTATAAATAAGAGAGTCTTATTATGGGTGGAATGGGTTGTTGACTTTTACAAAGTAATAATTCCAATTTGTTGGAGAGTACCCTTTTCTATAGAGATGGGAAAAACTAGGGTTTGAGCCATAAACACCCATCTTCTTGAATTTTCTTCTTCCTTGGTGGATCACCTCAGAGGCCAAACATTTGGGTGGCTAACGTTGATCAAAGGAAGGAACCAAACGGTGGATTCAAGATTGAGCGAAAGGATTTGGAGGTGAACTTGTACGAGGAAGCTCGATCTTGAGGTATGATTTTATTCTTTATCTTTTCGTTTAATTAATAATTGTGCATAAAGGGTGATCCGGGTATATGGTTTGTAAATTTTAAACTCGATTTTTACCACGCCCGCTTAATTTTTATGCAATTTGATTGCGTTATGAATATTACAAACCTAACAGTGGTATCAGAGCCAAACCTTTATGCGAATTATTAATTGTTCAGATTTGATATGTATGTTGATATGTGTTTAGAACAATTTAATTGGGCATAATTTTATTGTATAAAATTTATTAAAAAAAAAAAAAAAAAAACTGTCAAAATTTTTCCTGCCGGATCACATGCTGCACGGAAATTTCAAAGCTGCTGTGCACGTTTCAAAAGTTAACAGATTTAAAAAAAAAATAAAAAAAAAAATAAAAAATAAAACGTTAAAACAGTTTTAAAAATCGGCAGGAACTTTTTTTTTGGGAAGCAATGCACGGTTTTTGAAGCAGCAGGTAAATTTTTTTTTTTTCATACGAATAAATGGAAATAAAACTAACTCACGATTAAGCAGAGAATGCATTTTTATATATATATAATATACACGGTTTTATATAATATATATATATATTGATTATTATATTATATATATATATATATAATAGTTATATATATATACTATATATATATATATATATTATTCTTATTTATTTTATAATTAAAATAAAAAGTTAATTTTAATTTTAAAATAAAAGGTTTATTTTAATATTAAAATATAAAGTTTATTTTAATTTTAAAATTAGAATTTCATGCTAACTAATTAGAGTTGGAATTGGATTCCATGCTAACTAATTGGAGTTGAAATTGGATTGCCTAATTTCCTTAAATAAAGGAGTTTATTTAGATATGAAATAGATTTCATATTATTCAAAATAAAAAGAGTTTATTTGTGAATAGGAAAGAGAATCCTAATTTCCTTAAATAAAGGAGTTTATTTAAATATGAAATAAGATTTCATATTAGTCAAAATAAAGGAGTTTATTTGTGAATAGGAAAGATAATCCGTGTTTCCTTTTTAATTTTTTTTTATGGAATTGGATTTCATAATTAATTAAAATAAAAGAGTTTATTTTAATTAAAGATTTTTTTATATATATATATATGGAATTGGATTCCATAATTAATTAAAATAAAGGAGTTTATTTTAATTAAAGATTTTAGTTAAAATAAAATAGGTTATTTTATTCAAAAATGGATAAATTAAAATAAAATAGTTTTATTTTGATTTAAATTTGGATTAAAATAAAGGAGTTTATTTTGATTCAAAATAGATTTTATACTAACTAAATTTGCCCATTAAATGATATCAATATATATATTAAATGTTTATTATTCATGAGATGAATGTTATTTATTGATGCATATGTGTGATGTGTATGATAATAAATGGGATTGATTATGGACTATTGACCAATATGATTGGATTTTATTTTAGTTGGATGCATGAATGTATGGGTTTTATTAAATGGAATTACAGCGTCCTCGTCTTCTCTAATTTTTCTTAATGTAAATTCTATTCCCCTCCTATGTACTTCCCCTTGACTGCTGATCAAGGTTTCTATTTATTTTAAAATAGTTATGTAATAGGAATAGTTAGAATTAATTTTTGAAAAATTAGAGATCAAAAAGCAAGGCGCTTGAAGACCCGTTTGTAATGGAGCCCGGGTTTAAATGTAATAGTTATATTTAAATATTAATTCTTGCACCCCTAGGGTTTGACCTTTTGGTTCACTTGGTGGCTCTAGTGAACCAAACTAGAATAAAAGTCCATAATCAATCCGGGTAGAATATAGTATTCTATATGTGCATGCTTATATTATATATATTATATATTATGCAAACATGTTTCGCATGTTCATTAATATGACGCGTATTTTTATATATATATGTAAATGCGCTAAACAAGATGAGACAAATTAATAACAAACCCCTCAATTTTTATATTAAGTCCTAAGCGTTCAAAGATATTTGGAATATCGAAGCGTAAGCCTTCTAGCATGATAAAATTAATAGAGTATTAAATATTTAATATGAGTTTGTTGTGTCACCACAAGGCAAGTATTAAGTATTTAAGATGTTAATTTATCACATTTGATGCTTATAAAGAAAATTGAACAATATTGTTTTGTTGTGTCACCACAAGGATGATATTTTCTTTTTGAATATATGGAGTGTTAGGTCGGACTTAACTTGGATAATTTTGATTCGGATGTGCCACCACTTGATCAAAATAATCTAAGAGGCAAAATACAAGGAGTTGCATAGTTGATGTAATTGACAAAAGTTGTCTACCTATTTATTTATATATAGTTTGTTGTGTCACCACAAGGCTATATACATTTGAAATGGGATCCTTATTCTCACTAGCAAATCTTTAATTAGATTTTGCCGAACTATATAAGTGAGGGTAATATAGTTTGAAGAAAATAGTGGGAGATACCAATTTAAAACAAGACCTAATTTATTTTGGTAATTAATAAAAGAATGTATGTTAAAATGTTGTTAATTACAAATTCATTTACAGAATTTTACAATGTCTAAAATTACTATCACTGCGAAGCATATTAAATGCTAAATTAACCAAACCGAATTAAACAGATTGGTTAAGGAATTTGAGAATAGTTCTCATAGCTGAAAAGCTATCTTATGTCCTTAATACGCCTATCCCTGCAATGGTTGCAAACAATGCCTCGAGGAAGAGATTGCTACTTTTAGAAAGTGGCAAGATGATGCTGATTTGGCTCGATGCATCATGCTCGCATCCATGAAAGTAATGAGCTTCAGCCACGAGATGAAACTATGGATGCTCCTACTATATTCCTGCACATTAAGTAGTTGATGGTGAGGAATGTAGGACTGATAGATATCAGATATCTAAGGAGCTCTTCCGATCTAGAATGACCGATGGCACTACAGTACAGATAAAAGTCCTTAACATTATCAATTTGATTGATCAATTAGGACAACGAGTTTTGTCATGGATGGAGAGTTGAGCCAAGATTTAATCTTGCACTCACTCCCGGACTCTTTTCACAATTGTTGTGAATTTTTCATATAAACAAGCTAGATATCAGCCTCGCTGATTTGCTTAACATGTTGAAAAATGTTGAGAGTCACTTTCCAACCAAGAAAGACCATGTCTTACTGGTAGGGGCCAAAGGATCTTCTGAAAAGAAGAACGATTCAAAGAAGGTAAATGAAAAGGCAAAAACAAAGGATAATAAGAACAAAACTGATTCGGATAGCAAAGGAGTTTGCTTCCTTTGCGCAATAAGCACGAGACCTTTGGAAAGAAAGCTGAGAAGTATCTTGCAGAGGCTAACCAAAGAAGCTTAGTGAAGTTTCGGTTATAAATACAAATTTGTTCATGATTTAAAATAATTTTTTTTTCTTTAAGTCAATGTTCTACTTGGGTATTGGATACCAACTTTGGATATCATAAATATAGATTTATGAAAGGACCAAACAGAAGTAGAAAGCTAAACAAAGGATAAGTAATCCTATGTGTGGGAAATGAAGCAAAGGTTGCTGCATTAACCATAGGAACTTATAGTTTAGCAATGCCTACGGGCAAATCTATTAAGTCAATAAGTTGTTATTGTATTCCAGTACTTGTTAGAAACATTATTTCCATTTTATTGTTGGACAATAAAATTTTTGGTATTATAATTAAGAACAATTGTTGTTCTATTTATAATAATAATGTTTTGTATAGAACTGGAATATTACTTAATAAATTTAGTATACTTGACTTACATGAAAATAATTTTGCATGTTGAACAAATTAGTATAAGAAAATGAGATGATCATTCAAAGAGTTGAATGTGTGTATTTGCTGAAATACAAGTGTGAATTATTTGAAAGGTTCAAAAATTGAAGAAGTGAAACAAATTGACAAAGTATTAAGATTCTTTGATTAGATCAAGGAATAAATACTTGTGCAATAAATTTCTAGATCATCTCAAATGGTTTTCTCATAATGGACGCATCCTGATACGCAATAATTGATTGATGTATCTGAATGGAAAAATCGTACCTTGTTGGACATGGTACGGTCCATAATGATTTTACCGACATTCCAGTATCCTTCTGGGATAATGTCCTAGAAATGGCTGCATATCTACGAAAAGGTAACCTCAAAATCCAACCCCAAGACTCCATAAAAGTTATGGACAGGGAGGATTCCTCATCTTAAAAATGATAAGATAAGGGGTTGTCCAACTTATGTGAAAAGGTTTCAAAAGGATAAGCTTGGGACAAGATTTGACAAGTGTTGATTTGTGGGACATCCTAAAGTAAGTTTGGGGCATATGTTCTATAATCCTACATAGCAAAAGGTGTTTATTGAGAGACACCCTGCCTTCTAAGATAAAGGTGTTTATCATTAAAAGGGGCTAGTGGGAGGATAATAGATCTTGAAGAGTTCAAGAACCACAAAACACTATAAGTCAAATAAGAGGAACCTATAGATAGACCTATTGTACCTACCACAACCGAATCGTAAAACGGAATAGTACCAAGAAGATACCTAGGAGGTATGGATTCATCATGGATGATGATGATGAGGTACACATCATAGAAGATGATGATCCAGTTACATACGATGAGGTAAGTGTTGTAGACACTAAGAGAAATGGATTGAAGCAAGTTTCTCAAATATGGAACATTCTTTTTGATGAGGCAATCAAAAGAGTTTGATTTTATCAAAAATAAGAATGAACCTAGTGTGTACAAAAGGGTCAGTGGGAGCATCGTGACATTCCTAGTACTATATGTTGATATACTACGTGAAATTTCTAGTATTATATGTTGATATACTACGGATGAGGAATAACATGCCAATGCTACAATCAGTAAAGATAAAGTTGTCTAAACATTCCTCCATGAATGATTTGGAAGAGTATCTTAATTGGGGATATAAATCTATATAGATAGATTTAAGAGGATGCTCGACTTAACCCAAGGAACGTATATTCATTTGATGCTAAAGTCGTTTAGCATGGCAAACTCCAAGAGATGTCTCATGTTGATGAGCCATGGAGTGTATCTCTCTTAATAGTCTCCATAGACTCCAAAGAAGAGAGATCGCATGAGTGACTATCATGTATGCAATGAAATATACGAGACCTGATGTTGATCAGTCATATTCTGGAGAAGTTCACTGTGAGTCAGTGAAAAACATCTTAAAGTTCTTAACCAGCACTAAGGATGTGATCATATTCATGGTGGGTCCGAATTAAAACTAGAGGGCTTCTGGACTCAAGTTTTTCGAGACAGCACCAAGACAATAGAAAATCCACTTTAAGGTAAAGTGTTACCTTGAACAATGGTGTAGTGAATTGGAAAGGTTCCAAACGACAAAAAGAGTTCTTTGGTTTAGTGATAAAGACAAAGTATATAGCTATAAATGAAGGCGCAAGTTGATTGTTTGGATTAAAGTTCATTCTGAGAACTAGGAATAGTTCCTAAGTCTCATCTTGGATCTAAACATGTGTTGTGGCACTTTCATTTGATTATTAGAATCATTGAAAGATGGGAAATCACTATAGAGATAGTGGACTCTTATGAACAACATTACATATCCATTAACTAAAGCTTATCCAATGGCAGGATAATCGTCACTTAGAGAAGAAGAGTATAAAGATACCATGACGATTGGCTTTAGTGCAAGTGGGAGATTGAAAGTAGTATGCACACACAAGCCAATCATGTTTGATGATAAAGCATATACTTTGTAACAATCTTATTCATTTATTAATAAAAAGTATTAATTTATTAAAGGCTTTTAATTATCTACATGATGCTTTATTTTATAATATGTGATAAACCCATAGTTTTAAGCAATGCTTTTAGAATAATGATGATGATCATTCTAATGAGATCTAAATTCTTAGAAAGCTTAAAACTAAAATAGTTCCCAATCATTGGATTACTAAATTGGGGATTAGTGAATCAGGATAGATTGGTACATACGTTGCTTGCTCATTGGATGAGGATGATTGATCTCATGATCATTTGTGTGGAGACACTAAAGCAAGTATGTAGGTGCTTATTAGAGAATAAGTTCCTTTGAACGTGGCTCGCTAAGGAATACCTAATGGAGTTTTATTTGCTGTCGATAGGAATTCTGTAGTGATAGTAGTACAAGTGATCCTTGGACTTGAGATCATCATAGTATCTTGTGTATGATGAGTTATACTTTGACTTATTCCTTAAGACCCTTAGGGTATATCAAAGGGTATGCTTGGGTATAATAAGTTGTACATGGAGATAATGTATGATCAATAAAGAATCTACCACTTCTAATAAAAGAAGAGAAATGTCTATGTGATTCGATAAATGACAACCCAAAGAGTCCTTGGTAAGGCGAGAATGAAATTAGAAAGGAGTTTCTAATTTGCATTATTTGGAGTTGTGCATTTAAGAATCGAAATACATATAATTAATTAAAATAAGACTTGTGATAATTTCATATCTTATATTTAATTGGGACATTGTATGGTGGAAGGATTGAATTATACGGTAACTATTTACTCAAAGGTTCTTTAATGATTAATGTTGAAATCTATATTATACGGAAAGTCGTTGATCGCTAGGGAGGCTTATCCCTATGTAGTAGAATAAATATTATTTAAATAAATTAATTGTTTAATTTATTTATTTAAATAAGATTAGAATTGTTCTAATTGATTTATTCACAAGGTTTAATATGGAGAACCTAAAGGGTCACACCATAAAAGGAAGAATAATTATTTAAGAAGTTAATGGCATAATCGTAATAATATGTTAAGTATATTTAATTTAATCTATGGTGATAGAATAAATTAAATAGCTTAATATTATTATTTAATATTTTAGAAATATTAAATATAAATTAATAAGAGGAGTCTTATTAATATTATTACAATTATTATTATTTTAATTTCTAAAGGAGTTTAGGAATTAATTTAATATAAGTACTCTCATTTATTCCTAATTGGATTAGGAAGGAAAATTAATTAAAGGAGTTTAATTAATTATCCCTAATAAGATTAGGGAGCTTAATTAATTAAAAATTTAATTAATTAATTAAAACCCAATTCCTTAATTGTTAAGGTGGGTTGCCCACATCTATAAATAAGAGGAGTCTTATTATGGGTGGAATGGGTTGTTGACTTTTACAACGTAATAATTCCAATTTGTTGAGAGTACCTTTTTCTATAGAGATGGGAAAAACTAGGGTTTTGAGCCATAAACACCCATCTTCTTGAATTTTCTTCTTCCTTGGTGGATCACCTCTCAGAGGCCAAACATTTGGGTGGCTAACGTTGATCAAAGGAAGGAACCAAACCCGGTGGATTCAAGATTGAGCGAAAAGGATTTGGAGGTGAACTTGTACACGAGGAAGCTCGATCTTCAAGGGTATGATTTTATTCTTTATCTTTTCGTTTAATTAATAATTGTGCATAAAGGGTGATCCGGGTATATGGTTTGTAAATTTTTAAACTCTGATTTTTACCACGCTTCCGCTAATTTTATGCAATTTGATTGCGTTATGAATATTACAAACCTAACAGTAATCTCCCAACATATATATGTGCATGCACGCTAAACAAGATGAGACAAAATAATAACAAATGCCTCAAATATTTTATATTAAGTCCTAAGCGTTCAAAGATATTTGGAATATCGAACGTCACCTTTTAGCATGATAAAAATAATAGAATATCAATTAATTATTATAAGTTTGTTATGTCACCACAAGGCTTATCTTAATTTTTTGAGATGTTAATTTTATCACATTTGATACTTATAAAGAAAATTGAACAATGTTGTTTTGTTGTGTCATCACAAAGACAATGTTTTTCTTTATTGAAAATATAGAAGTGCTAGGTTGGACTTAACTTAGATAATTTTGATTTGGATGTGCCACTACTTGATCAAAATAATCTAAGAGGCAAAATAAAAGAAGTTACATGATGATGTAATTGACAAGAGTTGTCTACCTATTTATTTATATATAGTTTGTTGTGTCACCACAAAGCTATATACATTTAAAATGTGATCCTTATTCTCACTAGCAAATCTTTAATTGGATTTTGTCAAACTATATAAGTGAGGGTAATATAGTTTGAAGAAAATAGTGGGAGATGCCAATTTAAAACAAGACCTAATTTATAGAATTTTACAATTTCTAAAAACAAGACCTAAAATAATGTTGTTAATTACAAATTCATTTATAGAATTTTACAATGTCTAAAATTACTATCACTACGTAGCATATTAGATGCTAAATTAACCGGACCGAATTAACTGGATTGGTTAAGGAAATTAAGAATAGTTCTCACGGTTGAAAAGCTATCTTATGTCCTTAATATGTCTATCTATGCAATGGTTGCATACAATGTCTCTGAGGAAGAGATTGCTACTTTTAAAAAGTGGCAAGATGATGCACAGTTGACTCAATGCATCATGCTGGCATCCATGAGTAATGAGCTTCACCGTCAACATAAAACTATGGATGCTCCTACTATACTCCTGCACATCAAGTAGTTGATGGTGAGGAAACTAGGACTAATAGATATCAGATATCTAACGAGCTCCTCCGATCTAGAATGAATGATGACACTAATGTACAGACAAAACTCCTTAACATGATCAATTTGATTGAATAATTAGGACAACAAGTTTTGTCTTGGATGGAGAGTTGAGCCAAGATTTGATCTTGCAGTCACTTTAGATTCCTTCTCACAATTATTGTGAATTTTTTTAATGAACAAGCTATCACTCTCGCTGATTTGCTAAACATGTTGAAAATGTTGAGAGTCATTTTCCAACCAAGAAAGACCAAGTCTTACTGATAGGAGCCAAATGATCTTCTAAAAAGAAGAACGATTCAAATATGGTAAATAGAAAAGGTAAGAACAAAGGATAATAAGAACAAAATTGATACGGATAACAAAGGAGTTTGCTTCCAAAGCAATAATCCTGGACACTAGAAGGAAACTGTGAAAAGCATCTTGCAGAGGCTAACCAGAATAAGCTTAGTGAAGCTTCGGTTACAAATACAGTTTTGTTCATGATTGAAATAAAATTTTCTTTAAGTCAAGGTTCTACTTAGGTATTGGATATCGGCTTTGGTTCTCATAAATATAGATTTATGAAGGGACCAAGCAGAAGTAGAAAGCTAAACAAGGGATAAGTAATTTTATGTGTGGGAAATGAAGCAAAGGTTGTTGCATTAGCCATAGGAACTTATTATTTAGACATGCTTACGGACAAGTCTATTAAGTCATTAAGTTGTTATTGTATTCCAGTTCTAGTTACAAAAATTATTTCTATTTTGTTTTTTGACAACAAAACTTTTGGTATTATATTTAAGAACAATTGTTGTTCTATTTATAATAAGATCGGATCAAGGAAGGAATACGTGTGCAATGAGTTTCTAGATCATCTCAAATGGTTTTCTCACAATGGACACCTTTTGATACGTAATAATCGATTGATGTATCTGAAAGGAAAAATTGTACCTTGTTAGACATGGTGCGGTCCATAATGATTTTATCGACATTCTAGTATCCTTCTAGGTCATGCACTAGAAATGGTTGCATATCTATGAAAAGGGTAACCTCCAAATATGGACATGGAAGATTCCTAATCTTAAGCATGTTAGGATAGGGGGTTGTCCAGATTATTTGAAAAAGGTTTCGAAGGATAAGCTTGGAACAAGATTTGACAAGTGAAGATTTGTGTGAAAGTATTATGCGTACAAGCCAATCATGTTTGATGAAAAATCATATACTTTGTAATCAATCTTATTTATTTATTAATAAAAGAATTAATTATTAAAGATATTTAATTATCTACATGGTGTTGTTTTAATAATATGTGATAAACATGTAGTTTTAAGCAATGCTTTTAGAATCATGATGAGATCATGCTAATGAGATCTAAATTCTTAGATAGCTTAAAACTAAAATGTTCTCAATCAATGGATTACTAAAAAGAGGATTAGTAAATCTGGATAGATTGATACATACGTTACTTGCTAATTGGATAAGAATGATTGATCTCATGATCATTTGTGTGGAGACACTAAAACAAGTATGTAGGTGCTTATTGGAGAATAAGTACACTGAACGTAACTCGCTAAGGAATACCTAATGGAGTTTTACTTGTCTGTCAATAGGAATTCATGTAGTGATAGTAGTACAAATGATCCTTAGACTTTAGATCATCATAGTATCTTATATATAATGAATTACACTTTGACTTATTCCTTAAGACTCTTAGAGTATATCAAAGGATATGCTTAGGTGTAATAAGTTATATATGGAGATAATGAATGATCAATAAAGAATCTACCACTTCTATTAAAAGAAAAGAAATTACCTATGTGATTCGATAAATGACAACCCAGGAATCATTGGCCAAGGTGGAATGAAATTTGAAAGTAGTTTTTAATTTGCATTAATTAGGAGTTGTGCATTTAGGAATCGAAATACATATAATTAAATAAAATAAATCTTGACAGTAATTTTATGTCTTATATTTAATTAGGACATTGTATGGTGGAAGGATTGAATTGTACAGTAACTATTTACCCAAAGGTTCTTTTATGATTGATGTTGAAATCTATATTATCTGGAAAGTCTTTGATCACTAAAGAGGCTTATCCCTATTGTAGAATAAATATTATTTATTTAAATAAATTAATAGTTTAATTTATTTATTTAAATAAGATTAGAATTGTTCTAATTGATTTATTCACAACCTAGGTTTAATATGGAGAACCTAAAGGGTCACACCATAAAATGAAGAAAATAATTTAAGAAGTTAATGGCATAATCATAATAATATGTTAAGTATATTTAAGTTAATCTATGGTGATAGAATAAATTAAATAACTTAACATTTATTATTAATATTTTGGAAATATTAAATATAAATTAATAAGACGAGTCTTATTAATATTATTACAATTATTATTATTTTAATTTCTAAAAGAGATTAGGAATTAATTTAACATAAGTACTCTCATTTCTAATAGGCTTAGGAGCCAAAATTAGTTAAATGAGTTTAATTAATTATCCCTAATAAGATTAGGGAGCCTATTTAATTAAAGGAGTTTAATTAAATAAATAATACCTTATTATATTAAATAATGTTACCTGATATCTTTATAAGAGTAGCTTTATATCAGATATCAGATATACGTGACTCAAAAAGTTAGAGAGTACGCCCCCTTTTTCTATAGAGATAGGAAAAACTATGGTTTGAGCCAATACACCCTTCTAGAAAATTCTTCTTCTTTAGTGGATCACCTCTAGAGGCCATACACTTGGGTGGCTAACATTGATCAAAGGAAGGAATCTACCCGGAGATTCAAGGAGATCGCGAAGAAGTAGGAGTTGAACTCGTACCTATTGAAACTCGTATCTACAAGGGTATGATTCCATAACTTATTGTTCTTCATTTTAATTAATAATATGTATAAAGGATGATCCGGTTAATTGGTTTATGAAAAATTTTAAAATCTGATTTTATTTTACTTCCGCTAATTTTGTAATTTGATTGCGCCTTTGATCTTCACAAAACCTTAAATCGTGGGACATCCTAAAGTAAGTTTAGAGTATATGTTCTGTAATCCTACTAAGCAAAAAATGTTTTTTTGCAAAAAACTATACTTTCTAAGATAAATGTGTTTATCATTAAAGGGGCTAATGGGAGGATAATAGATCTTGAAGAGTTCTAGAACCACAAAGCACTGTAAGTTAAATAAGAGGAACCTATAGATAGACCTATTGTACCACAACTGAATCGTAAATCTAGAATAGTACCGAAGATACCTGGGAGGTATGGATTCATTATAGATAGTGATGATGAGGTACGCATCATAAAAGATGATGATCCAGTTACATACGATGAGGTAAGAGTTGTAGACACTCAGAGAAATGGATTGAAGCAAGCTTCTCAAAAATGGAACATTCGTTTTGATAAGACAATCAAAAGAGTTTGATTTCATCAAAAACAAGAATGAACCTAGTGTGTACAAAAGGGTCTATGGGAGCGTCGTGACATTTCTAATATTATATGTTGATATACTATGGATAAGGAATGACATATTAATGCTACAATCAGTAAAGATAAAGTTGTCTAAACATTCCTCCATGAATGATTTGGGAAGATTATCTTAATTCGGGATACAAATCTATATATATAGATTTAAAAGGATGATCGGCTTAACTCAAGAAACGTATACTCATTTGATGTTAAAGTTGTTTAGCATGACAAACTCCAAGAGATGTCTTATGTTGATGAGCCTTGGAGTGTATCTCTCTTAATAATTCCTATAGACTCCTAAAAGAGAGATCGCATGAGTATCTATCATGTATGCAATGAAATGTACGAGACCTGATGTTGATCGGTCGTATTCTGGAGAAGATCAATGTAAGACAGTGGAAATCATCTTAAAGTACTTAACCAATACTAAGGATGTGATTAAAATTCATGGTGGGTATGAATTAAAACTAGGGGACTTAATAGACTCAATTTTTTTCAGACTGACCAAGACTACAACAAATCCACTTTAGGGTAAGGTGCTACCTTGAATGGTGGTGTAGTGAATTGGAAAGGTTCCAAACTGTAAAGAGTTGTTGGTTTAGTGATAAAGACAAAGTATATAGCTATAAATAAAGCTGCAAGTTGATTGTTTGGATGAAAAGTTTATTACAGAACTAGGAATAGTTCCTAAGAATCATCTTGGATCTAAACATGTGTTGCGGCACTTTCATTTGATTAAAGAATCATTGAAAGTGGAGAAGTCACTATAGAGATAGTGGACTTTCAAGAACAACATTACATAATCATTTACTGCAGCTTATCCAACATCAGGATGATCATCACTTATAGAATAAGGGTATGAGATGTGACGAACGAGATTTTTGTAATTTAATTTTAATATTTATTAAATTAAATAAATATTTTTGATGCTTTAATTATTAGATTAAATAATTAATTGATGCAATTGTGATAGGTTAATTTAATTATATGTGTTATATTTATTAAATTAATGTAGAAAATATTTATTATTCAAAGTATGTATTTGTGTGAGCTTATTGAATTAAATGAAATATTTAATAAGCATAATGTTATTTTAATTAATGTAATAATTAATTAGAGATCTAATAATTTGACATAATTAATAAATAAAATTAATTATGTGATTATGTGAATTAATGAGAAATTATTATATTAAATTAAATGAAATAAGATATTTGATTTATTGTGCAATTGGGTGTGACATGATTTAAACTATAGTATAAGAGATTTATTAAATTAAATGATTTTGAACCAATTAAGCCTAACCAAACATGGCCTTAGTGGGAGTTAAGGACAGTTAACCCATGATGGGTAACTGACCTCCACATCGCGTCAGTTCTTTATTTTATACGTCTTCTTTATTTCATTTTTTCTAAGTCTGAAAAATAGTTAGAGAGAATTTGAGAAATTCAGAGAGAGAATTCAGAGGATTTTGTGAGAAACTCTGTGATTGAAGAAGCTTTGAAAAAAAGAGTTCTTATCTCTACTCATCTACACTCTGGGTAATTCTTCTTTCCCAAATTTTAATTACGTTGTTTGAGTTTTCATAAATATGGCTTTCAAAATTTTGTACAGTCTCTGTAAATGGGAAAATGATATGATTATGGGTTTGTGTATATGTTAAGATGTATCATATCGTATTTGATTATATATATATATATATATATATATATATTATACAAACCATATCATCAGTTTCATAAATACAACGTATGTTATGGCCTCAAAATTTACAGAGTATAGAATATGGCCATATGGCCCTTATACGTGATTTTAATATGTCAAACATAAATTGTTTTGTAAAATTTCCATTCGTATATAATTATGCATGTTAAAATGAAGGAAACGAAACTTGAATGGATGGATTTGGTGTTATAACGAATCCGTAGTGTTGAAATTATGTTTTATGTTCAAAACCTTCAAGAACATCAAGAACAGTGAAAGTAATGTGTTGATTTTGCAAATTATGTGTTGTAACTTATTAAAAATCATGCTAAATGTGTTAAGTAATGATTATATATGTATTACAATGATTGGGTAAGTCTAAATTCGTGTAAAAATAACTAATTGGAAGTTATGACCATATTCACGTATAATTTTACTTGTGATTGATTTTTGGCCTAATTTGGCCTTGTTATATTCGCGAACTGCAGAACTGCAGAAACTGCAGAAAATGAGCCTGGATAACTCCACCCCCGGCGGGAGTTACCAAACTAAATTAAATATTTTAATTGAGATATTTATGGAATAAAATAAATATTTGATGAAAATTATTATTAAAATATTTATAAAATAAATTAAATATTTTAATTGAGATATTTATGGAATAAAATAAATATTCGATAAAAATTATTATTAAAATATTTATAAAATAAAGTAAATATATTAATTGAGATATTTATGGAATAAAATAAATATTCGATGGAAATTATTATGAAATAATTTATTCGAAAGTGTAATAATAGTAAGAGAATGAAAATATTCTAATTTAATTAAGTAATTAAATTAGAAGGTAATGATTTGTTAAATAAAGTGGAGTTTATATTAAATAATTAAGTGAAAATGTAACTAATGAATGTCGTGAATACATATGGTATGTGTGTAGGATTTGTGGTGAGTAAGTAGTAATCGTTTAGCCTACGCATGCGAGGCAAGTTTCCTAACCCTACTTGTTATCATTATTCAAGTTTATAAATCAAGTTCAATTTGTTATATTAAAGATCATTTATCATTTCAAAGTATTATTCTGTTATACAATACTTGTTCTATTGTATACCTCTTAAGATTTTTATTCAATTTAATTATCATTTATTGTTGAACCTTATTAGACTAGTGAACCCTTAATTGATTCGACTAGTCCATAGTTGATGAAACGTTCTAAATTTTGAGAACCCTTATTGAATTATCAAACCAAACTTCCTTTAGTGCGGACTACGATGTCAAGCGAGATGAACAACCTGTATAGGGATTTCTTATGTGTTAGCGTTAAGATATTGTGCGAGTATAGTACTAATGGTTGATCCCCCAAAAATGCAGTAGAAGAGTCCATAGTCTTATAGTATTAAAGGTTTCAAGTATAACCCTTGATAACCAAGAACATAGTTTAAGGTCTTATGACCCTCGAAATCTTTTGAATTCTTGTTATTCATTCTTGATTCAAAAGTTGAGCTTTTATTTGAAGTCTTTGATTCACTCGCATGTTATTTATATATTGTTATTTCATTTTTTTATACTTGTGGGCATTCATGCTCACTCTTGCGTAATAATAACATTGCGATTAAGAGCGAAAAGAATACGATGAGCCTTCTACTAGCAAAGGCAAGGGCAAAGCTAATAAGTGATGAAGAATTGTTATTTAATTTTAAGAATGTTATTGTCAAGACTTGATGTTGTTTAAGACTTATTATTTTTTTATGTTTCCGCACAGATGTTTAAGGTTAGTTTGACCTGGGATTGTATTTATTATTCAAATGTTGTAACTCCATAAGGGGAGGATTTATTTATATCTATTGCATGGTTTGTATTTATTATGGGTAGATAGATAGATGATATTTGTACAGTGAACACCAAATCCCGTGGAATTTAAGTACCCAGATTTGGGGGTGTCACAGGTTGGTATCAAAGCTGTAGGTTATGAACCTTAGGTGGGGGGAACAACCTTAGGTAATAGCCTAATAGGAAGAACATAGTGATGTAAAACTCTTCTCGAGTTCTAAGAAATGAATTTCTTTAATTCATTGAAGATAATAAAAGACTTTATGTGCTTATGTGTTAACTTATGTGCTCACTGATACGACTTAGTAACTAAAACTTAAAACTATATTGTCAGGATGTTAGATGTTGGAGGAGCTAGTCGAGCCGCGGAGGAGGAACCCCGAGTACCTACAGTACCTGCAGAGGAGGAGCCCCGAGACATTCATGTCGTTAGGGTGCAGTTGGTACAGAGAGAGTCATTTCCATTAATCATTGTTGTTGGTCAGGAGCATGAGCCTGAGACTGATCTTGAGGAGGATCCTGAGGAGGAAGATGAAGAGGAAGAAGAGGAGTTCCCACAGCACTCCATTGATGCTGAGATGTACGATGAGTTATATGATTATAACGTAGAGTTACTTGACTTTATCGAGGATTTGGTAGGCGGGCGATTATTGATGATTACTCTCTCGGCGAAGGAGAGGAGGTTAAGACTCTTCATACACGACTAGGAAATGTAGAATGGGATTTAGTCCACGAGAAGGGTCAAACCGAGGATAAGAGGCGAGGAGATAGAGAAGTTGAAGAAGGAATTGAAGGAAAGCTCGAAAAAAGGTGATCATAGCGAGAGAGAGGAAATTTGGGTAAGAGAGTCACATCGTGCTTATCTTGCGGAAGAGGATGGTCGTGCAAAGAAGGCGAAGCTTAGGGAGACATACTCTACACTTAATCATGCAATGGATGAGGCCTAGGATCGAGTTTTGAGGTAACCAATCCAATTTGAAGGGCTACCGTCGTACATGCTGGATCGCAGGACGATGTCTCGCATCATGGAAGAAGAACGTAGCAAGGTTATCCAGCTCCTTACCCGACAGTGATAGGATTTGTTTAATTATGTGAAAAACTTAATTAGTTTTAGATGTAAATTCTGACGTGTTTACGAACGAATGAATATTTTAAATGTTTTAAATCCTGTGGATTCTTTATCCTAGGATAGTTGATGTAAATAGCAGTGATGCTATCGTTTGATGTTAAAACTTTTGATTTGAATGAATATATATCAAGTTGTTTGAGATTATGTGTTAAGTGATTATGTTAAATTATTAAGTAATGCCTTAACTATTTAGAGAAATAAATAGAGGTCTAATAAGCATATATTTAATAGAAATATGCCACCAAGAAGAAGACAACAACGTCAACCAGCTCAAGAAGGATCTACAAATAACAACAATAACGCCAATGCTAATCTCGTTCAGCAATTGGTTAACTTGCTAGCTGGAGCAATGAATAATCAACCTCAAGCTCCACCAAATACTACGTTTAAGGATTTCAAGGCGGTGGGACCGCCGGAGTTTAAAGGTTCCATGAACCCGATCGAGGCTCAAACGTGGGTTATGGAAATGGAGAAGGTTTTAGATGTTGCTAGAGTTAGAAGACGGAAGACCACTTTTGCAAGCGTTTATCTTTGAAATGCGAAGCGATTATTGGTGGCAAAAAAAATAAGGTCCGTGGAGGTGAAGGTGTGATTACTTGGGAGAGATTTAAAGAGATGTTTTTCGAGATGTATTTCCCGACCAACTCGCAGAACCAAATGGAGGTTTAGTTTCTGAAGTTGAAGCAAGGGAATATGACCGTACCAGATTATGCGGCTAGATTCAACGAGTTGGCGAGGTTCGCCCCGTATCAAGTACACACGGATGAGAGAAAGGCAAGGAGATTTGAACAAGGTCTGAAGCCCTGGGTATATAGCAAAGTATTAATGTTTCAGATAAACACTTTTGCTAGAGTACTAGAAAAGGCCATCCTCACTGAAGGTGGAAGCGATGCGGTGACCAAGTACAATCAAGATCAGAAGAAGAAGAAGAAGAGTGAAAGTGAATGAAATAACAAGGCTAGTGGAAGTAGCCCAGGAGGTAGTAATATTAATCAGAAGAAAAGGTGGAATGACAACTCATCAATGGGGAATTAGCAAGGAGGTCAGAAGAAAAGAAACGAAGCATGCCCAACCTGCGGGAAATCTCACCTGGGGGTTTGTATGAAGGGAAAGCGGGTGTGCTACAATTGTGGTCAGGAGGGCCACATTACACCTAACTGTCCTAACCCAATGAAGGGAGCCTGCTTCACTTGTGGCTCAAAGGATCATCTGGTAAGGGACTGTCCTAAGAAAGGATGCGGAGAGGCGAGGATCGAGGAGGAAGCAAGGGGAAACAACGGTGGAAGTGCTTTAACTATCACAGGACCAACCGCAACTAATAAAAGCCGAGCCGCGGAACATTCAACATGACGGTGCATGATGCAGTTCAGTCTCGTGATGTGGTGTCAGGTATCATTCCGATAAATAAAGTTAATGCTTATGTATTATTTGATTCGGGTGCTACTTGTTTTCATTTATATCCGATGACTTTGCTAAGAATTTAGATTTGCCTAAGGATGAGTTGGAATACCCCATGAACATAGAAATTGCGAATAGAGAAATAATCCCTGTTAAGTACGTACATAAGAACTGTAGAGTGGATATTAAGGGTAATATCATGAATGTAGATCTTATCCCTATTCGACTTGGGGAATTTGATGTTATCTTGGGAATAGATTGGTTATTCAATTACGGGGCTGTAATTGATTGCCAAAAGAAGCATATTAACTTTATAACTCCGTCAAAGGTTGTGTTTTATGGTAGCAAGTCGCCTAGACAAGCGAGTTATCTGACGATGATGCAGGCCAGGAAATTGTTAGGATAAGGTTGTGTAAGATATTTAGCTTACATAGTCGATAGTCGTAAAGAGAATCCAAAAGTATAGGAGATACCAGTTGTGAGGGACTTCGTTGACGTATTTCTAGACGATTTGCCAGGACTTCCTCCAGATAGAGAGGTTGATTTCATGATCGATTTGGCGCCAGGATTTGCTCCAATATCGAAGGCACCATACCGAATGACACCAGTAGAGATGAAAGAATTAATGGTACAACTACAAGAATTACTAGATAAAAAGTACATTCAATTCAAAGGCGTATATCAGTAGGGGGGGCGCGGTGTTGTTTCGTGAAAAAGAAAGATGGAACGATGTGGCTCTGCATTGATTATAGAGGCCCGAATAAGGTCACGATTAAGAATAGATATCCATTCTGAGGATTGATGATCTGTTTGATCGATTGAAGGAAGCGAAATACTTTTCAAGATAGACTTGAGGAGTGGTTATCATCAGTTGAAGGTGAGGCGGAGGATGTCTAGAGAAGGCGACTTTCGAACACGATATGGTCACTATGAATTTTTGGTAATGTCGTTTGGTCTAATGAATGCTCCTGCAGCATTTATGGGACTAATGAATGGTGTGTTCAAGCCTTTTTTGGACAAGTTCGTAGTGGTTTTTATAGATGATATTTTGGTATATTCGAAAACCAAGGAAGAACACGAAGAGCATTTGAGATTAACGTTGGAAGTATTGAGAAGGGAAAAGTTGTATGCCAAGTTTTTGAAATGCGAATTTTGGATTGAGCGAGTATAATTTCTTGGGCACATGATCGATAAAAATAGAATTTCGGTAGATCCATCCAAAGTCGAAGCCGTGATTAACTGGGATCAACCGAGAATGCCGTTGAAAGTACGAAGTTTTCTTGGATTATCAGGATATTACAGAAGATTCATTCATGACTTTTCTAAGATCGCAACTCCGCTAACGAATTTAACTCGAAAAGCTATGAAATTTGTTTGGACGGAGAAGTGTGAGGAAAGCTTTCAAGAATTGAAGAAGAGATTGAGTACGGCACCTGTGTTATCTCTTCCCGATGATATAGTAAATTTTGTTGTTTTTAGTGATGCGTCGCATAAAGGACTTGGTTGTGTGCTTATGCAAAACAGCAGAGTCATTGCGTATGCGTCACCACAATTGAAGGATTATGAGAAGGGGTATCCGACCCACGACTTAGAGTTAGTTACAGTGGTTTTTGCTTTAAAAATCTGGAGGCACTATCTCTATGGGTTGAAGTGTGAAATATATACGGACCACAAGAGTCTGAAATATATTTTTACACAGAAGGACTTGAATATGTGCCAAAAAAGGTGGTTGGAGTTAATTAAAGACTATGATTGTGAAATTTTATACTATCCGGGTAAGGCAAATGTGGTTGCCGACGCCTTAAGTAGAAAGGGTCGGAAGAAATTAATGATGTTGACCGCTCAGGAGGAGCTACTTTCAGAAATGGAAAAACTGGAGTTGGAAGTGAAGTATCCTATGGAAATTGATGAGAAGCTATTCCAGATGCAATCTGGTACAACCCTATTAGATAAAGTTAAGGAGGCTCAACTTCAGGACGAAGAATGTAAAAAGGTGAAAAAGAAGATATCCGAAGGAACTAAACTAAGATTTAAGATGGAAAAGGAAGGAATACTGAGATTTGAGAGCAGAGTTTGGGTACCGCCAGTAACAGAGATTAAGGAAGACATTTTGAGTGAGGCTCATAGCTCACGATATTCAATTCACCCCGGTAGTACCAAGATGTTCCAAGATCTTCGATAACATTTCTGGTGGCCTAATCTAAAACGAGATGTTGCAGAGTGTGTTGCCAAGTGTCTAACCTGTCAGAAAGTGAAAGCAGAACATCAGAGACCAAGTGGGTTGCTACAACCGTTGGAGATCCCAGAATGGAAATGGGAACATATTATAATGGACTTCGTGGTTAGCCATAGAAACGACTCGAGAAAATTCTGCATGACGCAATGATATGGGTTATCGTTGATGGTAACGAAAATCCCCACACTTCCTTTCGATCGAAATCAGATTCAACTTAGATCAGTTGGCAAGGTTATATGTGAAAGAAATTATTTTGAGGAACGGAGTGCCGGTGTCAATTGTTTTTGATAGGGATCCGCGCTTTACATCGAATTTCTGGAAATGTCTACAGGAATGCATGGGTACGCAATTGCGGAATGAGTACGATATATCACCCTCAAAGCAGGATGATGAGTGAAAAAATGATTGAGACATTAGAAGATATGCTAAGAGCATGTGTGATGGACTTTAAAGGAAATTGGGATGATCACCTCTAGGTTAGTAGAGTTGGCTTCAACAATAATAGTTACCACGCTAGTATTGGCATGCCGCCTTATGAAGCGTTATCTGGCGAGAAAGTGCGAGAACTAAAACTTTCTTTGGGATGAAGTTGGCGAAAGATAATTGCTAGGCCGAGAATTGGTACAACGGACATCGAAATAGTCGAAAGTGATCGAAACACGACTAGTAGCGACTCAAGATGAGCGGAAGAAATAAATTGCGATCCACATCGTAAGAATATTGAGTTTGAATCGGGTAGTTATGTTTTCTTGAAGGTCTCTCCCTGGAAAGGAAAGATCAGGTTCGAAAAAAAAGGAAAATTAAGCCCAAGATTCATTGGACCCTTTGAAGTACTGCGAAGAATCGGAGAAATCGCGTATGAGGTAGCCTTACCTCCATCACTAGAGAATGTCCACAACGTCTTCCATGTCTCAGTTCTACGACCCTACAAAGCCGATTACAAGCATGTAATTGAATATGAACCCCTACATTTTGAAAAAGACTTATTTTACGAAGAAATTCCTGTTCAAATTGTCGACAGAAAAGAACAAGTTCTCAGAAATAAAGTAATACCTTACATTAAGGTAATTTGGAGGAACCACAATATTGAAGAAGAAGCTACGTGGGAACTCGAAGAGAATATGATGAAGAATTACCCTCATTTATTTACTTAATTTTTGTGTAAGCGATTACGGGGACAAAATCTTTGTAAGGGGAGAATGTAGCAATGTCGAATTTATTGAGTCGTGATTAGGGATAGAGAATCCTTTTAAGGAGGAAAGATGTGATGAACGAGATTTTTGTAATTTAATTTTAATATTTATTAAATTAAATAAATATTTTCGATGATTTAATTATTAGATTAAATAATTAATTGATGAAATTGTGATAGATTAATTTAATTATATGTGTTATATTTATTAAATTAACGTGGAGAATATTTATTATTCAAAGTATGTAATTATGTGAGCTTATTGAATTAAATGAAATATTTAATAAGAATAATATTATTTTAATTAATTAATGTAATAATTAATTAGAGATTTAATAATTTGACATAATTAATAAATAAAATTAATTATGTGATTATGTGAATTAATGAGAAATTATTATATTAAATTAAATGAAATAAGATATTTGATTTATTTTTAAAAAGGGTGTGACATGATTTAAACTATAGTATAAGAGATTTATTAAATTAAATGATATAACCAATTAAGCCAAACCAAACATGACCTTAGTGGGAGTTAAGGGCGGTTAACCCATGATGGGATGGCGACCTCCACATCGCGCCTTGATTCTTTATTTTATCGTCTTATTTTATTTCTTTTTTTCTAAGTTGAAAAATAGTTAGAGAAATTGAGAAATTAGAGAATGAAAATTGAGAGATTTGTGAGAAACTTGTGATTGAAGAAGCTTTGAAAAAAAAAGATTTTTATCTCTCATCTACGCTTTGGGTAATTCTTCTTTCCCAATTTTTAATTACGTTGTTTGAGTTTTCATAAATATGGCTTTCAAAATTTTGTAAAGTCTTTGTAAATGGGAAAATGATATGATTATGGGTTTGTGTATATGTTAAGATGTATCATATCGTATTTGATTATATATATATTATACAAACCATATCATCAGTTTCATAAATACAACATATGTTATGGCCTCAAAATTTACAGAGTATGGAATATGGCCATATGGCCCTTATACGTGATTTTAATATGTCAAACATAAATTGTTTTGTAAAATTTCCACTCGTATATAATTATGCATGTTAAAACGAAGGAAACAAAACTTGAATGGATAGATTTGGAGTTATAATGAACCAGTAATGTTGATTTTATGTTTTATGTGAAAAACTCGAAAAAAGAAAAAGTGAAAGTAAATGTTTTGATTTTGCAAAATTATGTGTTTTAACTTGTTAAAATCATGCTAGATGGGTTAAGTAATGATTATATATGTATTACAATGATTGGGTAAGCTTAAATTCGTGTAAAAATAACTAATTGGAAGTTATGACCATATTCACGTATAATTTTACTTGTGATTGATTTTTGGCCTAATTTGGCCTTGTTATATTATTAGCTATGCGAAATGAAGCTACGGAAAATGAGTCAGGTACGTTACAAACCCCACTTGAGTTACCAAACTACATTAAAAAATAAAATAAAAAATATCAAAAAATTAAAAATAAAAAAATAAAAAAATTAAAAATAAAATAAAAATAAAAAATAAATATTAAATATTTGAAAATTATTATTAAAATATTTATAAAATAAATTAAATATTTTAATTGAGATATTATGGAATAAAATAAATATTTGATGAAAATTATTATTAAAATATTTATAAAATAAATTAAATATTTTAATTGAGATATTTATGGAATAAAATAAATATTCGATGAAAATTATTATTAAAATATTTATAAAATAAATTAAATATTTTAATTGAGATATTATGGAATAAAATAAATATTTGATTAAAATTATTATTAAAATATTTATAAAATAAATTAAATATTTTAATTGAGATATTTATGGAATAAAATAAATATTCGATGAAAATTATTATTAAAATATTTATAAAATAAAGTAAATATATTAATTGAGATATTTATGGAAGAAAATAAATATTCGATGGAAATTATTATGAAATAATTTATTCGAGTGTAATAATAGTAAGAGAATGAAAATATTCTAATTTAATTAAGTAATTAAATTAGAAGGGTAATGATTTGTTAAATAAAGTGGAGTTTATATTAAATAATTAAGTAAAAATATAACTAATGAATGTCGTGAATACATATGGTATGTGTGTAGGATTTGTGGTGAACAGAAGTAGTAATCGTTTAGCCTACGCACGAGGCAAGTTTCCTAACCCTACTTGTTATCATTATTCAAGTTTATAAATCAAGTTCAGTTTGTTATATTAAAGATTGTCTATCATTTCAAAGTATTATTCTATTATACAATACTTGTTCTATTGTATACCTCTTAAGATTTTTATTCAATTTAATTATCATTTATTGTTGAACCTTATTAGACTAGTGAACCCTTAATTGATTCAACTAGTCCATAGTTGATGAACGTTCTAAATTTCAGAACCCTTATTGAATTATCAAACCAAACTTCCTTTTAGTGCGGACTCGATGTCAAAATGAGATGAACAACCTGTATAAAGGATTTCTTATGTGTTAGCGTTAAGATATTGTGCACAGTATGGTACTAAGGGCTGATCCCCATAAGTACGAGTAGAAGAGTCCATAGTCTTATGACTGTTAAAGGTTTCAAGTCTAACCCTTGATAACCTAGGACATAGTTCAAGGTCTTATGACCCTCAGAACTCTTTTGAACTCTTGTTATTCATTCTTGATTCAAAAAGTTGAGCTTTTATTTCAGAAGTCTTTGAGTCACTCGCATGTTATTATATATTGTTATTTCATTTTTATACTTGTGGGCATTCATGCTCACTCTTGCGTAATAATAACATTGCAGTTAAGAACGAAAGGTACGATGAGCCTTCTACTAGCAAAGGCAAGGGCAAAGCTAATAAGTGATGAAGAATTGTTATTTAATTTTAAGAATGTTATTGTCAAGACTTGATGTTGTTTAAGACTTATTATTTGTTTATGTTTTCGCACAGATGTTTAAGGTTAGTTTGACCTGGGATTGTATTTATTATTCAGATGTTGTAACCCCATAAGGGGAGGATTTATTTATATCTAATGCATGGTTTGCATTTATTATGGGTAGATAGATAGATGATATTTGTACAGTGAACACCAAATCCCGTGAAATTTAAGTACCCGAATTTGGGGGTGTCACATGAGATACCATGACGATTGACTTTAGTGCAAGTGGGAGATTGAAAGTAGTATGCACACAAGCCAATCATGATGATGATAAAACATATAGTTTGTAACAATCTTATTCGTTTATTAATAAAAGTATTCATTTACTAAAAGCTTTAATTTATCTATATGGTGTTGTTTTATAATATGTGATAAACCCATAGTTTTAAGCAACACTTTTAGAATCATGATGAGATCATGCTAATCAGGTCTAAATTCTTAGATAGCTTAAAAATAAAATGGTTCACAATCGTTGGATTATGAAAAAGGGGATTAGTGAATCCGAATAGATTGGTACATACGTTGCTTGTTCATTGGATGAGGATGATTGATCTCATGATCATTTATGTAGAGACACTAAAGCAAGTATGTAGGTGCTTATTCGAGAATAAGTTCACTGAACATGACTCACTAAGGAATACCTAATGGAGTTTAACTTGTCTGTCAATAGGAATTCTTGTAGTGATAGTATTACAACTGATCCTTGGACTTGAGATCATCATAGTATCTTGTGTATGATGAGTTATACTTTGATTTATTCCTCAAGACCCTTAGGGTATATCAAAGGGTATGCTTGGGTATAATAAGTTGTGCATGGAGGTAATGTATGATCAATAAAGAATCTACCGCTTCTAGTAAAAAAAGAGAAATGTCGTATGTGATTCGATAAATGACAACCTAGTAGTCCTTGGCCAAGGCAGAATGAAATTAGAAAGGAGTTTCTAATTTGCATTATTTGGAGTTATGCATTTAAGAATCGAAAAACATATAATTAAATAAAATAAGACTTAATAGTAATTCCATGTCTTATATTTAATTGGGACATTGTATGGTGGAAAGATTGAATTATACGGTAACTATTTACTCAAAGGTTCTTTTATGATTAATATTTAAATCCATATTATCTGGAAAGTCGTTGATCGCTAAAGAGGCTTATCCTTATCGTAGAATAAATGTCATTTATTTAAATGAATTAATAGTTTAATTTATTTATTTAAATAAGATTATAATTGTTCTAATTGATTTATTCACAATAGATTTAATATGGAAAACCTAAATGGTCACACCATAAAAAAAGAATATTTATTTAAGAAGTAAATGACATAATCGTAATAATAAGTTAAGTGTATTTAATTTAATCTATGGTGATAGAATAAATTAAATAACTTAATATTTATTATTTAATATTTTGAAAATATTAAATATAAATTAATTAGAGGAGTATTATTATTATTTAATTTTTAAAGGAGTTTGTGAATTAATTAATAAAAGTACTCTCATATATCCTAATAAGATTAGGAGGTTAATTAATTAAAAGAGGTTAATTAATTATTCTGAATAAGATTGGGAGCCTAATTAATTACAGGAGTTTAATTAATTAAAATAAAACACAATTCCTTAATTGTTAAGGAGGGTTGCCTACATCTATAAATAAGAGGAGTCTTATTATGGGTGGTGGTGGTTGACTCTTTCACAACACACGTAAATGATTTTTCCAAGAGTTGGGAGAGTACATATTTTTCTATAGAGATAGAAAAACTAGGGTTTTGCCTAACACTCATCTTCTTGAATATTTGTTCTTTCTTGGTGGATCACCTCTAGAGGCCAAACACTTGGGTGGTTAACATTGATCAAAGGAAGGAATCAAACCCGGTGGTTTCAAGTTGAACGTGAAAAGAAATTGGAAGTGAACTCATACTTGAGAAAGCTAGTTTCTACAAGGGTATGAATCTGTTCTCCATTTCCTTTTTTATTGAATGATAATTATGCACAAAGTATGATCATGGTGATGGGTTTGTATGAAAATTTTAAATTCTTATTTTATCGCGCTTCTACACCTTTTGTGTAATTTGATTGCATGATCGCGCTATATACAAACCTATGTGTAACCATTGAGATTAAGCTTAATAACCCTTATTCTAGTTATTTTCACCATAGGAATATTGTGATTTATCTAGCTAAGGGATTTTCATTTGACTGTTGGAAGAGGCTTATGTGTACTTAATATTCTCGGTTGGCCATTCTCGTGATTTGTTAGTTAAATGGAGAGTTAGGAGATTAGACAAAGCCTTAGGGGAGTTGTAATCCTAGCTTGCCATACTTGTTACATCTCGATTGTAAGACCCCAGCTTTTATAAATAAAGATGAATTTTTTCTATAAATATTATTTTTGAATATTATGGAATAAATTTGATATAATGTTATAGTTGTGGGTAATATTTATAAATTTTGCAAAGTATGCAAGTTGTTATAAAATATTCGTTTGGTCGGGGAATATTCTTTTTGTTAGGGAATATTCGTATAATGGCTCAATCATTGGTGGACCCCACAACATTATTGTCGGATTGAGAAAACGACAAAAATATTTTTATAAAAATAACTACGGAGGTGTTACCGTTAAAAGCTGTTGAACTACCCGGTTGGTAAAAAATGCTGATGTCTGGCGTGGTTGCGTAGTAGCATACGGTATTGATTATTGATGCTTACGTGAGAAGTCACCGGTTATGCTCAATTATTGCTACGATGAATTGCGATCATATCTCTTATATTATTGATTCAATTATTGTCACAAGTATCATCCGTATAATATGTTATAGTATTAAATCAATAATTGAGACGACAAGTTATAAATGATTGATAATTATTGAAAGATTAAATATGTGTTATGATTTGTGGTAAGTTTGATTATTTTATGGGGGCTCGTATGTCATCATCTAAGAGTCTCTTCATCAATAGTAATTACCCTTGTGAATAGTATTTACCTTTCGTCAATAGTAATTATCCTTGTGAATAGTATTTACCTTCGTCGATAGTAATTACCCTTGTGAATAGTATTTACCTTAAATCGATAGTAATTATCCTTGTGAATAGTATTTACCTTCATCAATAGTAATTACCCTTGTGAATAGTATTTACCTTCGTCAATAGTATTTACCTTCGTTAATAGTAATTACCTTACCAGACGTCGAACCACTTGTCGTTTTCACATTAAAAGCGCCGAACCACTTGTCGTTTTTCACATTACAAAGCGGCCAAACCGATTCGTCGAAGCCACTTGCCTTTTCACACGGCGGTGCTAAGCTAGAAATCTTCTATAAATAGAGGCCTAGGGCTTCATTATTTTCACTTAATTCATTCAAGCTATAGAGAGAGAAAGTATAGAGAGAATAAGAGAGAAAGAAGAAGAGTATTTTTTGTTACTACACCGCTGCAGTATTCAATCTCCTACCAAATGTAAAGGGTGTTATTCTTTCTTATTCATGAAGAAACTGTTGTTATTCCATTGCTTATTATTACATTGGAATAACTTTGTATAAGTGGTTTACCCTATACTTGGTGACATTCTTCTATTATTACATTTGGAACATCACATGCGTGTGTTTTTACAGGACCGGTTAAAATCTTTATCATTACATTGGAACATCACATGCGTGTGTTTTTACCGGACTGGTTAAAATCTTTTTATTATTCTGTTGGAACATCTGCTCAAGGTGTTTTACACAGGACTGGTTAAAATCTTTATTATTCTCGTTGGAATATCCTATCATGTGTTTTTTACACCGATCCGGTTCCATCTTTATTATTCTGTTGGAACATCCCGCTTGAGTGTGAATTTCACACGACTTTGGTTCCGTTATTTATTATTACATTGGAATAACACATGCATGCGGTCTATCGCATGCATGGTGATTTCTTTTGTTATTCCATTCTTTATTATACCCAGTTGGTTAAAACTTTGACTTCTATACTCCATGAAATTAGTAGAATATCCTTGATATTTGCGTTTCATCCAAAGATCTTTTCATGGAAATATTCTTTCCGATCATTCTTGAATTTTACTCTACAAAACAAGATCATGTTGACAATTTGGACGTTAATAATTCACGGATAAAATAATTCTTGAACTTGTTTTATTGAATTCTTATATCATTGTCATCATCCTCATGTTTATATTTTTTGAAAGTCATACGTATTCCATGTAGTGCATAGATGGACTTGGTATGATTATGACGAGAGACTATTGAATGTAAATCATGGTAGTAATGTTACAAATGATGTGATAAAAATCCTCGATTAGTAGTAGTGCATTGATGGACGATTGTTGGCATGATCATGACCATTAATGAATACACAAATATTCTTGGCCCGTGAGTGCATGAATAATTGTGGTCGTGATACTAAAGAATATCCTTGGTCGTAGTAGTGCGAGGGGTGATTCGATGATGTGGAATATTTATTAAAGTCGAGTCTCAAACTATAATGATGATGAAAACTTTTAAAACCTAAAAGATAGTAGACTTTATTTTCTACTTGATTCTTTTAATGGATTGCATATTACCGCAGTTAAACTGGTTGTCTATTGTATTTTATCGGTTTAACATTATTGAAGACTATTGATAATTTATTCTCGCATTATCTTAGTCATAATATTTCTTCTTGGGCTAGTTGAGCTCACCCTTTCTTTCACCGTTTCTCTTCGTGAAATGATAATATAATTTGGGACTTAGTCTGGGAAACAGTGATGGTCTGAAGATAGCATTAGTAGTCCTCACTATTCGTAAAATAGTGTGATAATAACTGTAATGAGGACTTTTTGTTTGAGTTTGTATAATATCTAGTAGAGGCGATATTTGTATTTAAACTCACGAGTTTATGTCGTATTGTATTACCTACGAGTTATGTTAATAAGTTGTATTTAAATTCTGTACCATGTAAGTGGCGACTCAAGATGGGTGATGTATACCTAATTTTGGGGGCGTCACATCGATCTCTTATTTTAACTTTTTTAATCATATAGTTTTAAACATACCATCATTATTTTATTGTTTAGATAAGACCTGGTTGATAGAATTTAAGTAATTGAATAGCGTTGGTACTTTATCCTCGTTGGTTCGACACTAATCTTATCACTGTATTACTTATTAGACCGCGTATACTTGTGCATGTTTAGTTATCGGTAATCTGACCAACAACGAGACTAGCGCCGCCGACCCGAGAAACTTCTTGAACATTCAACATGACAGTACAGGATGCGGTGCAATCAAAGGATGCGGTGTCATGTATCATTCCGATCAATGATTTAAATGCTTACGTATTATTTTATTCGAGTGATTCTTGTTCGTTTATATTTGATGAATTTTCTAGGAAGTTAAATTTTCTTCAAGAAGAATTAGAATATCCCATGAATATAGAAGTTGCAAATAGAGAAGTGATTTATGTTAAGTTCGTGCATAGAAATTGTCGAGTAGATATTAGGGGTCATGAAATGTTGATGGATTTAATTCCAATTTGACTTAGGGAGTTTGATGTCATCTTAGGAATGGATTGGTTATGTAACCATGGGGCAATAATTGATTTTTAGAGGAAATGTATAAACCTTATGACTCTGAATAAGTCAAAGGTAATATTTTATGGCAGCAAGTCGCCTAGACAATCGTGTTATTTGACGATGTTGCAAGCCAAAATGTTATTGAGAAAAGGATGTACAGGGTACTTAGCTTACATACCAGATAATCAGAAGGTGGGAGCTAAACTAGAGGATATACCAACATGTTAAAGAGTTTGCAGACGTGTTTCCGGGCGATTTTCTAGGACTTCTTTCAGACAGAGAAATCGATTTCGTACTCGATTTAGTGCGGGGAATAACTCCTATATCAAAGGCCCCGTATAGAATGGCTCCAGCTGAAATGAAGGAGTTGATGGTTCAATTACAAGATTTGTTGGATAAGACGTATATCCAGCTAAGTGTATCGCCATGGGGAGCGCTAATGATGTTCGTTAAAAAAAGGATGGATCGCTTCGACTCTGTATCATTTGCAGAGTGTTGAATAAGGTCACCATTAAAAACAGGTATCCGTTACCAAGGATCGACGAAATTTTCGATCCGTTACCAAGGAGAAAAATATTTCTCGAAGATAGATTTAAGAAATGGATACCATCAGTTGAAGGTCAGAAAGGAGGATGTACCAAATACAACATTCCGAACTCGTTATGGTCATTTTGAGTTTCTGGTGATACTGTTTGGATTGACAAATGCACCTGCAACGTTTATGGATTTAATGAACAGTGTGACGCCCCCAAAATAGGTATACATCACCCATCTTGAGTCGCCAAATACATGGTACAAAATTCAAATACAACTTAATAATATAACTGTCGTGTAAAATATGACAAAAAATAAACTGAGAGTTTAATACAATTATTGTCTTCTAGACAGTATTCAAACTCAAATGAAGTCCTCAATATATTTATTACTACACTATTTCATAGAATAGTGAGGACTACTAATGCAAACATCTGGACCATCACTCGTACCCCGACTAGTCCTGGCTACGTTCTCATTTCCTGAAGAGGACAATGAAAGCAAAAGGGTGAGCTCAACTAGCCCAGTAAGAAATATTATGACTAAAATAATGCAGAATAATTTATCATTAGCCTTCAACAATGTTAAACTGATAAAATATAATAAACATCAAGTTTAAGCTGCAATGAACAAGCAATCCATTAGAAGAGTCAGTAGAGAGAATAAAATCTACTATCTTCTATGATTTAAAAGGTTTTTATCACTTTTATCGCTGAGACTCATCTTAATAAATAATCCACATCATCCATGCACTACGGCCAATGATATTCATTAGTATCATGACCACAAAGTATCCATGCACTAAGGGCCAAGGATATTCGTGTTTTCATCAATGGTCATGATTATGCCAACAACTGTCTATCAATGTACTACGAGCCAATGAGGACTTTTACCACATAATTTGTAACATTACAGTCATGATTATATCGAATAATTCCTGGTCATAATCATACAAAGTCCATCTATGCACTACAGGCGACAGATGACTTTTAACATAATATAAACATGAGGAAGATGACAATGATATACGAATTCAATAAAAACAAGTTCAAGGATAAATTTTTAAAGATTTATAATTTAATTTATCTAGAAATCAATAACGTCCAAATTGTCAACATGATACTGCTTTGTGGAGTAAAATTCAAGAATAATATTGTACCAAAAATAATTTGGACCGAAAACGAATCAATTTTTATCATGAATAGTACCCCAGGTGAATCGTACTCGAGTGAATAGTACTTCAGGAATAGTGACCCCGTGAATAGTACTCTGACATGAAAAAGTTAAAACTTATCAAGAATACTCAGAATAATATTTCCATGAAAAGATACTGGATGAAGCGCAATTATCAAGGATATTCTACTAATTTCATGGAGTATAGAAGCCAAATCTTTAACAAACGAGTATAGAATTTGAAATCTGAAACGAAATAATATTACTTACATACTACAGAGTATGGAAGAAAATATTAGTTCAAGCGAATATTGAAAAAAATAACATCCCTTACCTTGAAAAGAAGAGTATTCCAACTGGTATAGCGAGGATATTCTTGAAGAAAACATTCACTTCTTTTCTACGCTCAAAGCTTTCTAAACACTAAAGAAATACGCTCAATATTATACAAGAAGAATTCTCTGATTCTAGTGTGATTTTCAATTCTAAATTAAGCGCCTATTTATAGGAAAATAGCAGGGGCACTGTTAAGGAAATTTTCACGGATGCAACAGTTTTATAACGCACGGATGTCTTACGCAATATTTGGGCGTCTGAATTTCAAAGCCATCATCAAATAAAACAAAAAAATACAATATATATATATATATATATATATATATAACACATGTTGTTTTGAAAAACTTCCCACAATAATCTACCCACCAATTTCTATATCAATCACACACACCCACTTTCCCTTATCTTCAAGGCATGCCACCCCCCTTTCTTCCTACCGCACTCACACACTAAATTCCACCAACATATCACTCTCATCACCCTCACCCCTATCACAATTATATATATATATATATATATATATACACACACACACACACACACACACACACACTTACATCACATACATATATATATAAATTCTCTCCCCTTTATGTAACTCCCTCCCACCCCTATTTTAAAAATCAGTTTTTCAACACATATGGGCCCCACATGTGGGCCCGACCTTTAAATAATTTTCTACCGATTATTTTGAAAAATGGGTAAATGGGGGTCTATATAATAAGCCGATTTATAACAAATACCTCATAAAAGTTCCCTCAATATTTTTAACAACATTTATCATCATTATTATAATTCGCAATATTTAACAACCAAGTCGTTCCCAGGAAAGAGGGGGCTTTCCAATAAGGATTTCTCTCTATTGGCGCGCAATTAGGTGACCAAACCTCTCCTTGACAAAACTTCTAGACATTGTCAATATTGCAAATAATAATATTAATAACTCTGTCATCTCAATTATTAATTTAATAATATATAAAATATCGACAATAAATGAATCAAATAACGCGAGATACTATGCAGCAATTACTGTAACAATAATTGAACAAAACTGAGTGACTTCTCACGTAAGCATCAATAATCAATATCGTGTGCTACTATGCAACCACACGTATTACTATACTTTTAACACCGGGTGTTTCAACAGTTAACGGTAAAACTTTCGCCGTTATTTTTATAAAAAAATATTTTTGTTGTTTTCTCAATCCGACAATAATTCTGTTGTGGAGACCATCAATGATTGTGTCGTCGTACGATTATTCCCTGTTAAAACGAATATTCCCTGACCAATCGAATATAATATAACAACTTGTGTACTTTGCAAAATTTATAAATATTACCCACAACTATAACATTATATCGAATTCACTCCTTAATATTCTAAAATGATATTTATAGAAAATTCATCTTTATTCATAAAAGTTGGGGTCTTACAAACAGTGTGGTTAAACCATATCTAGATAAATATGTGGTGGTGTTTATTGATGATATTTGGTTTATTCAAAAACCCAAGAAGATCATATATAATATTTTAGAATAACATTGGAGACATTAAGAAGAGAAAAGTTAAGCGCAAAATTTTCCAAATGTGAATTCTGGTTGGAGCATGTACAATTGTTAGGTCATGTAATTGATAAAGACATTATTTTAGTAGATCTTGAAAAAGTGAAAGATGTGATAAATTGGGAACAACTGAAGACGCCGACGAAGGTGAGGAGTTTCTTAGGGCTAGCAGGTTATTATCGATGGTTTATTCAGGATTTTTCCAAGACAACAACATCGTTAACTAATTTGACAAGGAAAGCGGTGAAGTTTGTATGGACAGAGAAGTGCGAAGAGAGTTTTCTTAAAGAAAAGGTTAAGTGTAGCACCAATGTTATCTCTTCCAGATGATACGGGAAATTTTGTGGTTTATAACAACGTATCGCACAAGGGACTAGGTCATGTGCTTATGCAAAATAGCAAGGTCATTGCGTATGCATCGCGATAGTTGAAGGAATACGAAAAAGGAAATCCAACCCATGATTTAGAGTTGGTTGCGATTGTTTTTGCTCTAAAGATTTGGACGGATTATCTTGATAGAGAGAAATGTGAGATATGTACAGACCATAAAAGTCTAAAGTATATCTTCACACATAAGGAGTTGAATATGCGTCAAAGGCAATGGTTAGAGCTAATCAAGGATTATGATTGTGAGATTCTATACCATCCATAGAAGGCGAATGTGGTGGCTGACACCTTAAGCAAGAAAGGTCGTGAAAAGTTATCAATGTTAACAGCTCAGGAAAAGTTAATAACAAAAATGGAAATATTGGAGTTAGAGGCAAAAAATCCTAAAGAGTCAGAGGAGAAGTTATTTCAAATGGAAACTGGTCCAACTTTAGTGGACAGAGTAAAAGAAGCTCAACTTCAAGATGAAAAGTGCGAGAGGATAAGGGCAAGCGTGGCCGAAGGGGAAGGTGTTAAATTCAAAATTGATACGGAAGGGTTATTGAGGTTTGAAGGAATAATTTGGTTCCTCCAATACCTAAAGTTAGATAAGAAATTTTGCATGAGGCACATAATGAAAGTAATATGCACACAAACCAATCATGTTTGATGATAAAGCATATACTTTGTAATAATCTTATTCATTTATTAATAAAAAGTATTAATTTATTAAAGGCTTTTAATTATCTATATGATGCTGTTTTATAATATGTGACAAATCCATAGTTTTAAGCAATGCTTTTAGAATAATGATGATGATCATTCTAATGAGATCTAAATTCTTTAAAAGCTTAAAATTAAAATAGTTCCCAATCGTTGGATTACTAAATTGGGGATTAGTGAATCCGGATAGATTGGTATATACGTTGCTTTCTCATTGGATGAGGATGATTGATCTCATGATCATTTGTGTGGAGACACTAAAGCAAGTATGTAGGTGCTTATTAGAGAATAAGTTCACTGAACGTGGCTCGCTTAGGAATACCTAATGGAGTTTTACTTGCCTGTCAATAGGAATTCCTGTAGTGATAGTAGTACAAGTGATCCTTGGACTTGAGATCATCATAGTATCTTGTGTATGATGAGTTATACTTTGACTTATTCCTTAAGACCCTTAGGGTATATCAAATGGTATGCTTGGGTATAATAAGTTATACATGGAGATAATGTATGATCAATAAAGAATCTACCACTTTATTAAAAGAAGAGAAATGTCCTATGTGATTCGATAAATGACAACCCAAAGAGTCCTTGGTTAAGGCGAGAATGAAATTAGAAAGGAGTTTCTAATTTGCATTATTTGAGTTGTGCATTTAAGGATCGAAATACATATAATTAAATAAAATAAGACTTGACAGTAATTCCATGCCTTATATTTAATTGGGACATTGTATGGTGGAAGGGTTGAATTATACTAAGTAACTATTTACTCAAAGGTTCTTTAATGATTAATGTTAAAATATATATTATCCGGAAAGTCGTTGATCGCTGGGGAGGCTTATCCTATTGTAGAATAAATATTATTTATTTAAATAAATTAATCATTTAATTTATTTATTTAAATAAGATTAGAATTGTTCTAATTGATTTATTCACATAGGTTTAATATGGAGAACCTAAAGGGTCACACCATAAAAGGAAGAATAATTATTTAAGAAGTTAATGGCATAATCGTAATAATATGTTAAGTATATTTAATTTAATCTATGGTGATAGAATAAATTAAATAGCTTAATATTTATTATTTAATATTTTAGAAATATTAAATATAAATTAATAAGAGAGTCTTATTAATATTATTACAATTATTATTATTTTAATTTCTAAAGAGTTTAGAAATTAATTTAATATAAGTACTCTCATTTATTCCTAATAGGATTAGGAAGGAAAATTAGTTAAAGGAGTTTAATTAATTATCCCTAATAAGATTAGGGAGCCCATTTAATTAAAAGAGTTTAATTAAATAATACCTTATTTTATTAAATAAGGTTACCCGATATCTTTATAAGAGGAGTCTTATATCGGATATCAAAAATATCGTAATATTTCCAAAAATTGAGAGTACGTTCTTTTCTATAGAGATAGAAAAACTAGGGTTTAGCCAACCACCCATCTTCTTGAATCCTTCTTCTTCCTTGGTGGATCACCTCAGAGGCCAAACACTTGGGTGGCTAACGCGTTGATCAAAGAAAGGAACCAAACCCGGTGAATTCAAGTTGAGCGAAAGGATTTGGAGGTGAACTTGTACTGAGGAAGCTTTCGATCTTCAAGGGTATGATTTTATTCTTTATCTTTTCGTTTAATTAATAATTGTGCATAAAGGGTGATCCGGGTATATGGTTTGTAAAATTTTAAAACTCTGATTTTTACACGTTTTCGCTTAATTTTTTGCAATTTGATTGTGTTCTTGAATATTACAAATCTAACAGTGGCATCAGAGCCAAACCTTTATGTGAATTATTAATTATTTTAATTTGATATGTATATTGATATGTGTTTAGAATAATTTAATTGGGCATAATTTTGTTATATAAAATTTTCTTAAAAAAAAAAAAGACAATTCGCGTAGTTGTTTTTTGAAAAACGATTTTTCGCTGGTTACTTTCCTAGTGACTCACGTGGGTAATCTGCATATAAGTTATACCATAAAATTGTTACAGGATTCACGTTACATATATATATATATATATATATATATATATATATATATATATTAACTAAAAGTTATCTCGTAACCTTACTCTATATATATAGATATATATATATAATAAAGTACGATTATTATTATATTATATATATATATATATATTATTCTTAATTATTTTATAATTAAAATAAAAAATTATTTTAATATTAAAATAAAAAGTTTATTTTAATCTTAAAATAAAAGTTTATTTTAATTTGAAAATTATATTTCATGCTAACTAATTAGAGTTGGAATTGGATTCCATGATAACTAATTGGAGTTGAAATTGGATTCTATTTTTCCTTAAATAAAGGAGTTTATTTTGATATGAAATTAGATTTCATATTATTCAAAATAAAAGGTTTATTTGTGAATAGGAAAAAGAATCGAGTCTTTCCTTAAATAAAGGAGTTTATTTAGATATGAAATAAGATTTCATATTATTCAAAATAAAGGAGTTTATTTGTGAATAGGAAAGATAATCCGTGTTTCCTTTAATAAATTTTTTTTACATGGAATTGGATTCCATAATTAATTAAAATAAAGGAGTTTATTTTGATTAAAGATTTTGATTAAAATAAAATAGTTTATTTTATTCAAAATTGGATAAATTAAAATAAAATAGTTTTATTTTGATTTAAATTTGGATTAAAATAAAGGAGTTTATTTTGATTCAAAAATAGATTTTATACTAACTAAATTTGCCCATTAAATGATATCAATATATATATTAAATGTTTATTATTCGTAAGATGAATGTTATGTATTGATGCATATGGTGATATGTATGATAATAAATGAGATTGATTATGGACAATTGACCAATGTGATTGGATTTTATTTTAGTTGGATGCATGAATTTATGGGTTTTATTAAATAGGGTCTGCGTACCTCGTCTTCTCTAATTTTTCTGAGTGTAAATTCTATCTCCTCCTATGTACTTCCCTCGATCACGATCAAGGTTTCTATTTATTTTAAAATAGTTATGTAATAGGAATAGTTAGAATTAATTTTTGAAGAATTAGAGATCAAAGATCAAGGAGCACATGAAGACCCGTTTGTAATAGAGCCCGAGTTTAAATGTAATAGTTATATTTAAATATTAAATCTTGCACCCCTAGGATTTGACCTTTTGGTTCACTTGGTGGCTCTAGTGAACCAAACTAGAATAAAAGTCCATAATCAATCCGGGTAGAATATAGTATTCTATACGTGCATGCTATACTATATATATTATATATTATACAAACATGCTTCGCATGTTCATTAATATGACGCGTATTTTATATATATATGTGCATGCGCGCTAAACAAGATGAGACAAATTAATAACAAACCCCTCAATTTTTATATTAAGTCCTAAGCGTTCAAAGATATTTGGAATATCGAACGTCGCCTTCTTGCATGATAAAATTAATAGAGTATTAAATATTTAATATGAGTTTGTTGTGTCACCACAAGGCAAGTATTAAGTATTTAAGATGTTAATTTATCACATTTGATGCTTATAAAGAAAATTGAACAATATTGTTTTGTTGTGTCACCACAAGGATGATATTTTTTTTTTTGAATATACTGAGTGCTAGGTGGACATAACTTGGATAATTTTGATTGGATGTGCCACCACTTGATCAAAATAATCTAAGAGGCAAAAGAAAAGGAGTTGCATAGTTGATGTAATTGACAAAAGTTGTCTACCTATTTATTTATATATAGTTTGTTGTGTCACCACAAGGCTATATACATTTGAAATGGGATCCTTATTCTCACTAGCAAATCTTTAATTAGATTTTGCCGAACTATATAAGTGAGGGTAATATAGTTTGAAGAAAATAGTGGGAGATACCAATTTAAAACAAGACCTAATTTATTTTGGTAATTAATAAAAGAATGTATGTTAAAATGTTGTTAATTACAAATTCATTTACAGAATTTTACAATGTCTAAAATTACTATCTCTGCAAAGCATATTAGATGCTATTTAATCGGACCGAATTAAACGGATTGGTTAAGGAAATTGAGAATAGTTCTCACGGCTAAAAAGCTATCTTATATCCTTAATATGCCTATCCCTGCAATGGTTGCAGATAATGCCTCTGAGGAAGAGATTGCTACTTTTAGAAAGTGGCAAGATGATGCACAGTTGGCCCAATGCATCATGCTCGTATCCATGAGTAACAAGCTTCAGCGTCAGCCTGAAACTATGGATACTTCTATACTCCTGCACGTCAAGTAGTTGATGGTGAGGAAAGTTGGACTGAAAGATATCAGATATCTAAGGAGCTCTTCCGATCTAGAATGACCGATGACACTACAGTACAGATACATGTCCTTAACATTATTAATTTGATTGATCAATTAGGACAACAAGTTTTGTCATGGTTGGATAGTTGAGCCAAGATTTGATCTTGCACTCACTCCCGCACTCCTTTCACAATTGTTGTGAATTTTTTATATGAACAAGCTAGATATCAGCCTCGCTGATTTGCTTAACATATTGAAAAATGTTGAGAGTCACTTTTCAACCAAGAAAGACCAAGTGTTACTGGTAGGAGCCAAAGGATCTTCTGAAAAGAAGAAAGATTCAAAGAAGGTAAATAGAAAGGCAAAATAAAGGATAATAAGAACAAAACTGATACGGATAGCAAAGGAGTTTGCTTCCACTGCATTAAGCCTGGACACTAGAAAGAAACTGCGAGAAGCATCTTGCAGAGGCTAACCAAAGAAGCTTAGTGAAGTTTCGGTTACAATACAAATTTGTTCATGATTTAAAATAAATTTTTCTTTAAGTCAAGGTTCTACTTGGGTATTGGGTACCGACTTTGGTTATCATAAATATAGATTTATGAAGGGACCAAGCAGAAGTAGAAAGCTAAACAAATATAAGTAATCCTATGTGCGGGAAATGTAACAAAGGTTGCTACATTAGCCATAGAAACTTATAGTTTAGCAATGCCTACGGGCAAGTCTATTAAGTCAATAAGTTGTTATTGTATTCCAGTTCTCGTTGAAAATATTATTTCCATTTTATTGTTGGACAATGAAATCTTTGGTATTATAATTAAGAACAATTATTGTTCTTTTTATAATAATAATGTTTTGTATAGAACTGGAATATTACTTAATAAATTTTGTATACTTGACTTACATGAAAATAATTTTGCATATTGAACAAATTAGTATAAGAAAAGGAGATGATCATTCAAAGAGTTGAATGTGTGTATTTGTTGAAATACAAGTATGAATTATTTGAAAGGTTCAAACAATTCAGAAGTGAAACAAATTGACAATGTATTAAGATTCTTTGATTAGATCAAGGAATAAATACTTGTGAAATAAGTTTCTAGATCATCTCAAATGGTTTTCTCATAATGGACGCCTCTCGATACATAATAATTGATTGATGTATCTGAAAGGAAAAATCGTACCTATTTGAACATGGTGCGATCCATAATGATTTTACCGACATTTCAGTATCCTTCTAGGGTCATGTCCTAGAAATGGCTGCATATCTACGAAAAGGTAACCTCAAAATCCAGCCCCAAGACTCCATAAAAGTTATAGACAGGGAGGATTCCTAATCTTAAGTATGTTAAGATAAGGGGTTGTCCAACTTATGTGAAAAGGTTTCAAAGGATAAGCTTGGGACAAGATTTGACAAGTACAATTTGTGGGACATCCTAAAGTAAGTTTAGGGTATATGTTCTATAATCCTACTTAGCAAAAGGTGTTTGTTACGAAACACGGCGCCTTTCTAAGATAAAGGTGTTTATCATTAAAAGGGGCTAGTGGGAGGATAATAGATCTTGAAGAGTTCAAGAACCACAAAATACTATAAGTCAAATAAGAGGAACCCGTAGATGACCTATTATACCACAACCGAATCGTAAAACGGAATAGTCTAGAAGATACACTGGAGGTATGGATTCATCATAGATGATGATGATGAGGTACACATCATAGAAGATGATGATCCGATTACCACGATGAGGTAAGTGTTGTAGACACTCAGAGAAATGGATTGAAGCAAGTTTCTCAAATATGGAACATTCGTTTTGATGAGGCAATCAAAAGAGTTTGATTTTATCAAAAAATAAGAATGAACCTAGTGTGTACAAAAGGGTCAGTGGGAGCATCATGATATTTCTAGTATTATATATTGATATACTACGGATAAGGAATAACATGTCAATACTACAATTAGTAAAGATAAAGTTGTCTAAACATTCCTCTATGAATGATTTGGAAGAGTATCTTAATTGGGGATATAAATCTATATAGATAGATTTAAGAGGATGCTCGACTTAGCCCAAGGAACGTATATTCATTTGATGCTAAAGTCGTTTAGCATGGCAAACTCCAAGAGATGTTTCATGTCGATTAGCTATGGAGTGTATCTCTCTTAATAGTCCCCATAGACTCCTGAAAAGAGAGGTTGCATGAGTGACAATCATGCATGCAATGAAATGTACGAGACCTGATGTTGATCAGTCATATTATGGAGAAGTTCACTATGAGTCAGTGAAAAACATCTTAAAGTGCTTAACCGGCACTAAGGATGTGATCATATTCATGGTGGGTCTAAATTAAAACTAGGGAGGGCTTAACAGACTCAAGTTTATCAGATGAGACCAAGATGATGAAAAATCCACTTTAAGGTAAAGCGTTATCTTGAGCAATTGGTGCGTTGAATTGGAAAGGTTCCAAACAAAGAAAGAGTTCTTTGGTTTAGTGATAAAGACAAAGTATATAGCTATAAATGAAGTCGCAAGAAGTTGATTGTTTGGATTAAAAGTTCATTTCGTAACTAGGAATAGTTCTAAGTCACATCTTGAATCTAAACATGTGTTGTGGCACTTTCATTTGATTATAAGAATCATTGAAAGATGGGAAATCACTATAGAGATGGTGGACTCTCAAGAACAACATTACATATCCATTAACTAAAGCTTATCCAATGCAGGATAATCGTCACTTAGAGAAGAAGAGTATAAGATACAATGGCGATTGGCTTTTAGTGCAAGTGGGAGATTGAAAGTAATATGCACACAAGCCAATCATGTTTGATGATAAAGCATATACTTTGTAACAATCTTATTCATTTATTAATAAAAAGTATTAATTTATTAAAGGCTTTTAATTATCTACATGATGTTGTTTTATAATATGTGATAAACCCATAGTTTTAAGTAATGCTTTTAGAATAATGATGATGATCATTCTAATGAGATCTAAATTTTTTGAAAGCTTAAAACTAAAATAGTTCCCAATCGTTGGATTACTAAATTGGGGATTAGTGAATCCGGATAGATTGTACATACGTTGCTTTCTCATTGGATGAGGATGATTGATCTCATGATCATTTGTGTAGAGACACTAAAGCAAGTATGTAGGTGCTTATTAGAGAATAAGTTCACTGAACGTGGCTCGCTTAGGAATACCTAATGGAGTTTTACTTGCCTGTCAATAGGAATTCCTGTAGTGATAGTAGTACAAGTGATCCTTGGACTTGAGATCATCATAGTATCTTATGTATGATGAGTTATACTTTGACTTATTCCTTAAGACCCTTAGGGTATATCAAAGGGTATGCTTGGGTATAATAAGTTGTACATGGAGATAATGTATGATCAATAAAGAATCTACCACTTCTATTAAAAGAAGAGAAATATCCTATGTGATTCGATAAATGACAACCCAAAGAGTCCTTGGTTAAGATGCGAGCGAAATTAGAAAGGAGTTTCTAATTTGCATTATTTGGAGTTGTGCATTTAAGGATCGAAATACATATAATTAAATAAAATAAGACTTGTGAAGAATTCCATGTCTTATATTTAATTGGGACATTGTATGGTGGAAGGATTGAATTGTCATTTTAACTATTTACTCAAAGGTTCTTTAATGATTAATGTTGAAATCTATATTATCTCGGAAAGTCGTTGATCGCTGGGAGGCTTATCCTATTGTAGAATAAATATTATTTATTTAAATAAATTAATCGTTTAATTTATTTATTTAAATAAGATTTAAATTGTTCTAATTGATTTATTCACAACTAGGTTAAATATGGAGAACCTAAAGGGTCACACCATAAAAAGAAGAATAATTATTTAAGAAGTTAATGGCATAATCATAATAATATGTTAAGTATATTTAATTTAATCTATGGTGATAGAGTAAATTAAATAGCTTAATATTTATTATTTAATATTTTAGAAATATTAAATATAAATTAATAAGAGGAGTCTTATTAATATTATTACAATTATTATTATTTTAATTTCTAAAAGAGTTTAGAAATTAATTTAATATAAGTACTCTCATTTATTCCTAATAGGATTAGGAGGGAAAATTAGTTAAAGGAGTTTAATTAATCATCCCTACTAAGATTAGGGAGCCCATTTAATTAAAAGAGTTTAATTAAATAATACCTTATTTTATTAAATAAGATTACCTGATATCTTTATAATAGGAGTCTTATATCAGATATCAAAAATATACGTAATATTTTCAAAAGTTGGAGAGTACGTTCTTTTCTATAGAGATAGAAAAACTAGGGTTTAGCCAACCACCCATCTTCTTGAATCCTTCTTCTTCCTTGGTGGATCACCTCTAGAGGCCAAACACTTGGGTGGCTAACGTTGATCAAAGGAAGGAACCAAACCCGGTGAATTCAAGTTGAACGCGAAAGGATTTGGAGGTGAACTTGTACCTAAGGAAGCTCGATCCTCAAGGGTATGATTTTATTCTTTATCTTTTCGTTTAATTAATAATTGTGCATAAAGGGTGATCCGGGTATATGGTTTGTAAAATTTTAAAACTCTGATTTTTACACGTTTCCGCTTAATTTTTGCAATTTGATTGCGTTCTTGAATATTACAAATCTAACACATAATTCGAGGTATTTGTTGGGTAAATTCTAGTTACGCACAACACGCAAGTATACATGGTCAACAAGTAATAAAGAGTAAGTAAAGTATCGTTCCAATGGAGAATTAACTAATAAAGTTTACCAAGCACTAACCCATAACCATTTCAGTCTTATTTAAACGAATGATTTGATTTTTATATTTAAACTACGAAATTAAATAAAACTAACTAATCCTAGAGTGAGACTAGATAATGAAGACCTGAGATCACAATTTCATTTATTGACTCATTTAAATCCACACATTTCATGTTAAGCCAAACTAATTGTACCGGTTTGTTAGTCGAGAACACGAAATTAAGTATGGCCATCTCTCAGTGTACCATACCCATATCACGTATAATCCACAATTGATAGAATATATGTGAACACCCACATTACCTAAACCACTATATGTCTATGTGATTTACAAATAATTAGGGTTTAATCCCAAATTCTCAATTGACTACGAATGATGCTTCGGTATATGTTTATCCTAAGCACAAATCATACATCCTATCACAATATAGAATATATAATCAAAAGCTATTAAGATCAGGTCCAAACCCATACTTCGTTTCTCAAGTCAATATGGGTTATCATAGTAATTGATGGCCAATCAACTAAGCAAGTAAACAAGAATCTTAATAGACAAACCCAAAGAATAGGCATACAATGAAACATATCATAAATAAATAATCCATAGAATCCATTGCAATCTCAGAATAGAATTTACATCATATCTGAATTAACGCTACCATCCGCATATTGAATAAACATCATAAGATACAATTAAGAATCACAGAGAGAGAAAGAGTAGAGAATTATAATATGTTCTCATGATCCAAGATTGAATCTCCAATGCTACCCAATTGCTTCAAGTCTCCAAACTAATCAAATCTAAAAAGAATATCTGCACTAATCTACTCTACTCTATTATTGAAAATCAAAGAGAGAAAGCAACAATAGTTCCTTGATCCCCTCAAGGGATGGAATGCGTTTTTTCATCCCTCTCGACCATCTATTATATTCAGAGTTTTAGTCGTAGTCTCCCTCTCCAAGCCGTCGCCCTGCTAGATCGTTCAAATAAAAGTCAACTGAATTTTAAGATCGGGCGATTAAGGCTTATGAATAGCCTTGCACAGTATGCAGGTCTTGTTGTCGCGGAATCAAGCAATCTGTCATGCGGCAAGCAATTGCTAGCGTGTCATATCAACCAAGTTAGGTATGCAGTACGCGATGCATCACCGCCCTGGATTGTTCTGTTGCACTCTTCTGCTTCAGTCTAGACTCAAGGTACTTCACTCCAAGACTTCATTCCAACATTTGGCAATATGCTTAACTCCATTTCCTTTCCATCATCAATCCATCGTAGCTTTGAACACAACTTAGCTCAAATTACACCAAGGAAGTTTCCAATACTAAAACTGCAAAACAAAGCACAAATGCATAAAAATCTATACAATAACATGAGATTAAGCACAAATTCAAGTCGGTTAATATCCAAATAAATGGTTATAAAACCACTTATCAAATACCCCCAAACTTAAACCGTTGCTTGCGCTCAAGCAACTAAAACAAAACCAAAATAAAATGCACTGTACAAACTACCATGTATGCATCCTATATGACGCCCCCAAAATAGGTCCATTCCATCCAACCCATTCTGAGTCGCCAAATACATGGTACAGAAATAACTACAACTTTATTATTACAACATATAAACTGTGAGTTTAAATACAGATATTGCCATCTAGACAATATCCACACGCAAATAAATCCCCATCATAATTATTAATACACTATTTTACAAAAATGGTGAGGACTACTAATCAACTCTCTCTAGAACCTTCATTCCATACCCCGACTAGTAATCGCTACATTCTCGCCTCGTGAGAAGAAAAATGGAACAACAAGGAAAAGGGTGAGCTCAACTAGCCCAGTAAAGAATATTATGACTAAGATAATATACAACAAATTATCGTTAGTCTCCAACAGGAAAAATCTAATAGAATACAATAGACAACAAATTTTAAATCAATATTCGCAATGAAATAATAATTCATTAGAAGAGTTAAGTAGAGAATGCAAACTACTATCTTCTATGTATGAATTTAAAAGTTAAATCATCTATCTTTTATCCCCCGTAACATCAATCAACATACATCCGGAATCAAATATTCATCTTTGCACACTACAGCCAAAGATATTCATCGATTGGTCATGTTCATCTAAACACTGCTCATCTTTGCACTACGGGCCAAAGATATTCTCTTGAAATCATTCATCTTTACTACTGGTGCCAAAGATATTCCATAATATCATCATTTAAGATCGAGGATGATGAAAAATATTTTTAAAGAAAGCGAATCCGGTGAAACAAAATGACAAGGATTAAGGATTAACGATTTAGTATTTTGTTTTATCCACATCCAAAAATACCTCAAAAATAATCATAGGGTGTAAAATTCAAGAATGATCAAAACATGGATACAATCAAAGCTAGTATCCGAATAGATATTTTTAGACGAAAAGAAAAATTTTATTTTTGATTGAATAGTGCCAGATTCGTGAATAGTGCCATATCGTGAATAGTCTTGAGTATCGTGAATAGTAACTCGACACCAAAAGATAGAAATTCCACAAAAAACATCTTCACGCTTCATGAATAGTACTCGTGAATAGTAACTTCGTGAATAGTAACTCATGAATAGTAACCCCGACATGAAAAAGTTCCAAATTTGATAAAAGTTCCAACCAATATTTCAAAGATAATGATATTGAAGAAATAATATCATTTGAGAAGAAAATAACATCCTTACCTCGAAAAGCAAGACTTTAGTTGAAACAGGATATAGACTATGACTTGAACTTGCACCGTATAGCAATACTCAAAGTATACTCAAAATACTCACAAGAATACGCTTCGATAATATAAAGAGAAAACTTGGTTTACGGTGTGATTTTCAATTCTAACCTAAGCACCCTATTTATAGGAAAATGCTTAGAACACTAAAATAGAAAATTTAATAAATTAATATTATAATTTTTTTCTACAACTTCTTACTTATCCAAGAATCTGAACTCAAACCACCCTAACACATGTTAAATGGGTTTCAAAAATGTAAAAAACGTTTTTTGTAATTAAAATATTTTAAACTTCCAAAATCAATTATTTGAACTTCAATAATTCACAATAAATAGCTCTTTTATCGGAGAAAATTGAATCTCTTAACTTTTTATAGGAAATTCAATTCTCTACAACTTTGAGAAGAAAGTTTTTCCAAATTCCAAATGAAATTCAAAGAAATCCACATACGGACAATTTTACGTGCTATAATCAAATTTCAAATCAAGAAATGGGGTCCACCGACATGTTTAACATGTTTTAAACATTTATTGCAACAAAAATACTCTTCCTCCTCGTATACTCTTATATATCCCACATTCGTTGTAAAAATATCACATAGTTAATATATTATTAAAATAATATATTTAAATGAATTATTTTATCGAAAAAGATAAAATATTAATTTTCAACAATTGTCATTTTAAAATTTTCTCCATCTATATCCACATAAAATCAATATTTTCCTCATCATATAAATCAATAATTAATTATTCACAAATATTATTACGAGAATCACATTATTGACAACCGAGCGGTTCCAGGAAAGAGGGGCTTTCAATAAGAATTTCTCCTTCATCGCACGCAATTAGGTGACCAAACCTCTCCTTAGACATAACTTTCTAGACATTGCCAATAATGTTATCTAATAATATTATTCAGGATAATATGAATTATTGCTTCGATAATAAAAATACGTGTAATGATAATTATTGAAACAATGAGAATATAAAATATCAACGCAACAATTATTAAATCAATAAAATAAAATCTTGAAGCAGTAATTATTGTAACAATTATTGAGTAGTGCCTTCTTACATAAGAATCAATAATTGGTGCAATACAAGTGTCTTCTTGTTCAACAACAGCGTATTAGTGTGTTTTAACCACCGGGTATTCCAACAAGATTAATCTGTGGTAACTTCTGCAGTTATTTATAAACAACTTATATTTGTCGTTTTCTTCATCCAATCGCGTTATGGGGCCCAAAAAGATTGCAGGCCGTGCACGAATATTCCCAGACGATCACGAATATTCCACGACCAAACGAATATCCCCCTACAATAATGAATATTTTATAACCACTTGCTTATTGAAATATTTGCATATTTTACCCATAACTATCCACATTAATCAAATCGACCCTTACTATTTCACAATAATAAATAGAGGAAAATAAATTTCATTTATTAATAATTTGGGGTCTTACAACCTCCCCTCCTTATGAAATTTCGTCCTCGAAATTGACGACAGACGACTGGTGTTTGAAAAGATGAGAATATCTCGCTTTCATTTCCGTTTTCAACTCCCGGTCATTTCCTCAATAGCATGGTTTCTCCACAAAACTTTAACTTGTGGTATAACCTCCCAGACATAGGACATGTTTCTTTCTATCCAAGATCTTGACAGTACCTCTTCATACGTTAAGTCTTGACTATCTCGTAGGTTCTAACTCAATAGCGTAGTTCGGGTTAGTCCACATATTTACGTAACATCGATACATGAAAAACGTTATGAACACGCGTCATACTTGGCGGTAAAACGAGTCTATAGGCCACAATTCCTATTCGATCGAGAATTTCAAATGGATTAATAAATCGAAGGTTTGAGCTTTCCTCACCTCACCGATTCTCTCGCTTTTGAAATAACAACTTCTTGCACCTCCTTCTTCAAATTCATCAGCTCCGGTGTGTAGCTTGAACAGCTTTAACTTTATCGATTAAAGTCGATTATACTCGTATATCATCACGTGGATACCTAGAGTTTTCATCTCCATCTCTATTATTTGTAAATTATACGAAATTAGTCTTTGACAATATCGTACTCGTACTTGTATACGATCTTCTACTCAACACGTCAGCTACCACGTTCACTTTTCTAGGATGGCATGGTCAGAACATGTGCTGAAATGAGTCTCCTCTTGAGTTCTTTGAAGCTCTTCCCACATTCCTTGCTCCATTCGAATTTTGTATCTCTACGAGTCAGCTGCGTTAATGGAATAGCGATTCGACAATATCCTTCAACGAATCTCCGATAATAACCAACTAAGCCTAGAAAGCTACGTATTTTGATTACCGACTTAGGTTGTTCTCAACCGTGACTCATATCCCAACCTTGGATAGCACGTTACAATGACACCTATCAGTTTACTATCGCACGAATATGGTGTCCCCTACGGAGAGTCTCGGCCCGGTGCATTCCACAAAGGAAGTCACAAGATAAAGGCTCGGTACCAAATTTATAGTTGAATTTTAACTCACGAAGTTCAATAGAGCCATTCGATATGAGATTTTAGAAATGAGTTTTGTCTTAGGGTTCAAAGTCGATACAAAATTTAATATCGGTCTTTGGGAGTAAGCAAGAAATTCTTCTTGAAACACGTCAGGAAATTTACTAACAACTGAAATATCATTCAAATCTGACTTATTTTTGTTCAAGTCCATGACATGGCTAAGAAAGCTTGACATCCGTTTTTCAATAAACGAATGACTTTATGGCTTAATATGAAAGAGTTTGACTTCAATGGTTTGGTTGCTTGAATTCCAATAACAGGTTGGTTAGGAATATGAAAACTAACAACCTTACGAAAGTAATCAATTTCGGCATGATGAGTAGTTAACCTTAAAATCACATCAAAAGCAAATATCTCTATAGAAATAAGGTTAACGGTGTAATGTGATAAAAGCTGACTGAATCAAGCAAGATTTTTAAACAACGGATGTAATGAAAGTTTCTCTAATGGAGTCTCCACGAGATAGGTTAAAGTTTAATTTCTCCGTAGTCAAGTTCAAGCGTTGAGCGTAAGCAAGAGAGATAAAAGAATGGGTAGAATCCCAGATTCTAGTAAGGTATAAACTTCGCAAGAATTTATAATTAACTAACCGAGTGCTAACCGTTCGGGTTCCTCGCATTTTGATAGAATCACGACAAACGCTCTTCGGGAACCATTGACTTTGACTTTTACGGGACATCCTTTTGAGTCACCATTCCCATTTGATCTGGTTTCGATACCGCATAATCTCGGCGATATGTCCTTCTTTTCCACAATTATAGCATACCTTAAAGCTGTTCAGGCGGTTTTAATGATATGTCCCTCTTTCCGCATTTGTAACATACGACCGGTAGTCTTTCTCCTCCTTGGAACCGGTTACTCTTGGCGCCGGCGTCTTCACATGGTCGTTGTTGAATCTCCTCTTTTAAAATCTCCTCCAGGCTTCGCTTCTTCTATTTTCATAGCCACGATTACCACTAGAGTGGTTACCGCCTTTGTCCGTATTCTTCTTTCTCCACCGGTTATCGTTATTCGATGACTGCTTATCTTGGTATGATCCTCGGTTATGGTCCTTCGGTTGAGCATTACTCGTTATCTCGCTCAAACAATGAGCCTTGTTGACAACATCTGAATAGAGAGAAAATTTATGAGAAATGAGATACCGACGTATCTGCCGGGTTTCAAACCTCTCGAAACATCTCTGCGTCATACGTTCCTCATTCTCCACCAAATGAGGTGCAAACACGGATAACTCATGAACTTTCGCCTCGTCTTTGGGACACCGTCATGTTATTGATACGCTCCGGTCTAATAAACTCCACTTCTTTCATATAGACGAACACTTTCGAGGAAAGTATTTGTCATTAAATAGTTTGAAATGTCTCCCAAGACATCTTTGAGTCTTGGTGGATGGGTACGCTTCACGAGACTCCCACCAAGTGAGTATGCCGCTTTCGCCACGGAACATAAAGGTAGCGAATGGAACCTTACGTTTCCTCGTGCATCCCAAGACATCGAATATCTTGGTAATTTGTTTTTATTACGTCTCGCTTTAATCGGATCCGGCTTTCCCAGTCGGTGGTCCCGACTCTTTGAAGCGCTTGCATTTGTGACCACCCGTGAATTGTTATCATTTCCTCCTGTATTTTGAACACGAGTCTCCTAAATCGATTTTGCATGAAGCGCAAAAGCTTCTAAACATCCCTCGTTCATCATACGCTTTCGATTGGTGTTGTTCACGGGAGGTACATTGCCCGATTTGTTGCACGTTCTCCTCGTTGGTAAATCTGAGACATCTCCACGGTCTCATTTACTCCACTATTAATATTCTCGATCGACATTCTCAAATCATCATAAAACAAGGGTTAATTAAGGAAATCAATATATCACATAATATCCCTATATCTTGACCAACTAACAAATAAGCTTAGGTAGGACACACTAGCGAAGGATTTACTCGTCTCTCCCTCCTAGTTCTATTCCCGGATCTCCTCATGGAGATCATATCCCTAAGCTCGATACCAACCTGTGGCGCCCCAAAATAGGTCCATTCCATCCAATCCATTACGAGTCGCCAAATACATGGTATGTAAATAACTACAACTTTATTATTACAACATATAAGCTGTGAGTTTAAATACAGATATTGCCATCTAGACAATATCCACACGCAAATAAATCCCCATCATAATTATTAATACATTATTTTACAAAAATGGTGAGGACTACTAAGCAACTCTCTCTAGAACCTTCATTCCATACCCCGACTAGTACTGCTACATTCTCACCTCCACGAGAAGAAAAATGGAACAACAAGGAAAAGGGTGAGCTCAACTAGCCCGATAAAGAATATTATGACTAAGATAATATACAACAAATTATCGTTAGTCTCCAACAGGAAAAATCTAATAGAATACAATAGACAACAAATTTTAAATCAATATTCGCAAGTGAAATAATAATTCATTAGAAGAGTTAAGTAGAGAATGCAAACTACTATCTTCATGTATCAATTTAAAAGTTAAATCATCTATCTTTTATCCCCGTAACATCAATCAACATATATCTAGAATCAAATATTCATCTTTGCACTACTGAGCCAAAGATATTCATCGATTAGTCATGTTCATCTAAACACTGTTCATCTTTGCACTCACGGGCCAAAGATATTCTTCTAAATCATTCATTTTTGCACTACTGGGCCAAAGATATTCCATAATATCATCATTTAAGACCGAGGATGATGAAAAATATTTTAAAGAAAGCGAATCCGGTGAAACAAAATGACAAGGATTAAGGATTAAGGATTAGTACTTTGTTTTATCCACATCAAAAATACCTCAAAAATAATCATAGGGTGTAAAATTCAAGAATGATCAAAACATGGATACAATCAAAGCTAGTATCCGAATAGATATTTTAGACGAAAAGAAAATTTTTATTTTTCGATTGAATAGTGCCGATTCGTGAATAGTGTCAGTATATGTTAATAGTCTTAGTATATGTGAATAGTAACTCAGACACCAAAAGATAGAAATTCCACAAAAAAAACATCTTCACGCTTACGTGAATAGTACTCATGAATAGTAAATTTCGTGAATAGTAACTCATGAATAGTAACTCGTGAATAGTAACTCATGAATAGTAACCCCGAGCATGAAAAAGTTCCAAATTTGATAAAAAGTTCCAACCAATATTTCAAAGATAATGATATTGAAGAAATAATATCATTTGAGAAGAAAATAACATCCTTACCTCGAAAGACAAAGATACTTCTTAGTTGAAACACAGGATATAGACTATGACTTGAACTTGCTTGCAGTATAGCAATACTCAAAGTATACTCAAAATACTCACAAGAATATGCTCGATAATATAGAGAGAAAACTTTGATTTTGGTGTGATTTTCAATTCTAACCTAAGCACCTATTTATAGGAAAATCTTTAGAACACCAAAGTAGAAAATTTAATAAATTAATATTATAATTTTTTCTACAACTTCCTACGTATCCAAGAATCTGAACTCAGCCACCCTAACACATGTTAAATGGGTTTCAAAAATGGAAAAAATGTTTTTGTAATTAAAAATATTTTAAACTTCCAAAAATCAATTATTTCGGAACTTCGGAACTTCAATAATTCACAATAAATAGCTCTTTTATCAGAAAATTCAAATCTCGCAACATTTTATAGGAAATTCAATTCTCTACAACTTTGCAGAAGAAAGTTTTTCCAAATTCAAAGCGAAATTGATAAAGAAATCCATATACGGACAATTTTAATTTGCTATAATCAAATTTCGGTCAAGAAATGGGGTCCCATGAAACATGTTTAACATGTTTTAAACATTTATTGCAACAAAAATACTCTTCCTCCTCGTATACTCATATATCCCACATTCGTTGTAAAAATATCACCATTAATATATTATTAAAATAATATATTTAAATGAATTATTTTATCGAGAAAAAGATAAAATATTAATTTTCAACAATTATCATTTAAAAATTTTCTCCATCTATATCCACATAAAATCAATATTTTCCTCATCATATAAATCAATAATTAATTATTCACAAATAATATTATGAGAATCACATTATTGACAACCGTGCGGGTTCAGGAAGAGGGCTTTCCAATAAGAATTTCTCTCTTCTTGGGCGCAATTAGGTGACCAAACCTTTCCTTAGAGCGAACTTTCTAGACATTGCCAATAATGTTATCTAATAATATTATTCAGATAATATGAATTATTGCTTCGATAATAAAAAATCTTGTGTAATGACAATTATTGAAACAACAATGACAATATAAAATATCAACGCAACAATTATTAAATCAATAAAATAAAATCTTTGAGCGATTAATTCTTTGTAACAATTATTGAGTAGTGCCTTCTTACGTAAGAATCAATAATTGGTGCAATACTGTGTGTACTCTTGTTCAACAACGCATATTAGTGTGTTTTAAATTTGGGTATTCCAACAGTGATAGCTTGAGTAATAAACTACGTAGTTATTTATAAACAACTTATATTTGTCGTTTTCTTCATCCAATCGCTTAAGTTATGGGGCCCACAAAAGGCTGGCTGGCAGTGCATGCGAATATTCCCGACGATACGAATATTCCACGACCAAACGAATATTCCCCTACAATAATGAATATTTTATAACCACTTGCTTATTCGAAATATTTGCGTATTTTACCCATAACTATCCACATTAATCAAATCGACCCTTATTATTTCACAATAATAAATAAAGGAAAATAAATTTCATTTATTAATAATTTGGGGTCTTACATCCTACACTCTCATGACCTTGAATCCAATAATCAGCTAGAATTGAAATTCAATTACAATGAAAATGAAAATCAACCCCAAACAAGATCATAATGCACAACACCTTGCAAATCCAAATCTGTCCGCACTTATATAGTGTGTGAATGTGAAGCAACCACTAAACATACTGTTGAATAAATTTTTCACATACTATGCTTCTTAGAGGGAAAGAACTAGTTTTAAATCAAGATAAGCAGTAAATCAAACAAGTTCTATCCAAGACCATGTATTACTTAAGTTTAGAGTCAACAGGGGAATTTATACCTTTATTTATAGCGAGTGCATTTTACGCTCCATCTCGCCCCTTCCAAAGATTCAAAGATTTACCTCAAGAAGGTTTCAAGAAAGATTTTCCTCTTTATTTTTATTTTTATTTTTATTTTTTTATTTTTATTTTTTTATTTTTTTTAATAGCGAGTGCTGAATAGGCATGCATAACACTGAATTCCCCCAAACTTAAGCTTTTAACAGTCCTAGCTATCACCTAATGAAGTATTCGCATTCTTTCATTAAAACACAGAATTCCTACTAGAAGGCAATTATGTGAAAATTTAAACTAAGCATATCATAATGGTTACTCGAAAGTGTTAACCGGTTATATCAGTAACAGACAAATAAGGATTTATATAATGCTATAACATCACCACCTAGCTTAAGTCTCAAATCAGTTCAAAAATCAAATAGTTTTAATTTCATCACAGGCCAACTAAATAACACATCAACTGACACTGGATTCATGCAATTACAAAATGTAATATTTTTTTTAAACATAATTACTCAACAGAATGCAAAACTTCCTGACACAATCAACTAAAACAAGACAAAATGCAACATGACATATACTAAATGCAACAAATAAACCTAATACCCCCAAACTTAAATACTACAATGTCCTCATTGGAGATAAAAGGTATAAGGAAACTCCCCTAGCTGTTAGCAACATCACCGTCCTCCTCTTGCTCAGGTGGAGTGTCTGGAGGTGGATAAGGAGTAGATGTCCCAAATGTCAGAAATTGAACTTGCGCTCCCAGCTAACTGAAGGCATTTGATAGAATTCCATAAAATTCGGTAGTGTTAGCTTGGAAGTTCACGTGCATCGCATACATCCTTTTTTGGAGGCGGCGAATGTCACGGTTTTGCTCGCCTAGAGGTGGGCTAGCTGAATGCGGGGCAGCAGTGTCCTCTTCTTCTTCATTGTTATCTCCATCTTCTTCACTTTCTGACTCCTCCTCAGACATAATAAATCCCCAGCCCCAGGGATGAGACTCTGCACCATTTCCAATGGTGTACTTTTGAATAGTGGTGTGGTCAATATCCCTCATTGACAACTGAAGAGCCTCATCATCCCAATCAACTCCCACAGCCACGTACAGTCGAGTAACAAGAGAAGCGTGTGGTATGCCCCCTGAAGTACTCCCTCTCATGTATTTTAGCATTGACTGATTTATGATATGCCCGATGTCAAGTTTTTTCATCTTCAGAATGCCATATAGCAATGTAGCTTTGTCAGTCGTGACATCGGCATGATGGCTGGTGGGGAGCATGTTCGCACATATGAAGTTATACCATGCCTTGGCGTATCGGCTAAGCGAGGTTTGCGGGAAATGTACCTTTTTGTCAATGCCGGATTTGGTGGTCCATTTTGTACCTGACTTGCACAGCTCCTTCACCAACTTGTCTAAATCCATCTCAAACCTTTGTGATTCAGCCCAGTTCTCCGCACCTGATGGCAATGTCCTCACATGGAATATCTCATTAATTACTTCTTTGGTGTACCTCACTTGCTGTCCTCGCACAAAAGAGATGTCATTCTGAGTTTCGCGAGCGTTGGCGTAAAATTCCCTTACTATTGCCATTGGTGCAGCCACCGGTTTGGCTACCACTGAGAGCCATGTATGCCTCCTAATCTGATCCTTTAACTTTCCATCTTCTTCTCCTGGTCTGAATCCCCTCTCTAGGATAAAGGATTTACCCATTAAAACATCCATATAATAGTGCTGGGCCGAGAGATTCACAAATCGGGCAGTGTCTAGCATGTTTCTGTTGTTATCCCCGCTCTCATGCTCACTGCTCGATGAAGGAGATGGAGTTTTAATTCGCTTGGGTGCCATGATTTTTTGATGATAGTATTCTCTTGGATGCCACTGAACCCTTCAATGAACCCAAACTCTATTAATTCTATATCCATCCACTGCAGTGTACTCAATAGAGTTCCAAAATCTGCCCCTTTATGTCACTGTGTCTTCGAATACTCACCCACAGAATTCTCTGACCTTTGATCGAACACTTGTTGTGCTACCCACTGACTAGGATGCTAAGAAATTCAGATATGGACAGGTTCAGTAATGATGAATGGTTGGGTTGCTATTTCGGCAGGAATGGAGTAGGGGTATGACTTTGTTGGGATACGCTGGACAGGTGGTGTTTAGACCCAATTCACTTGACTGCTCATAATGTTCGAAAGTGATTAAAGGGATGAAGAACTAGGGTTTAGTAGGGGAAGAGAGAATAGTGTTGGATGGAATCAACAATAGATATTTATATTTGAATCAAGGGTTTGATTTGGGGCTCTTAGATGTTCGGTTTTGTGAGAGAGAAAGAGTTTGAGAGTTTTGAAATTTTAAGGAGATGTAGAAGGCGTGGTCTGTTCCGGCTCCTTAAGTTGATTTTTAAAAACCCACATAAAGCTTGAGGCCAGCTGCGCTATGAATGGCTTTGGAATGGGCGCAATTGCTATTTGTGTTAGATCTGGTATTCATGTAAGCGCAATTGCAAGGCTTATTTTGAATCGTTAGGCGCAATTGCTTGGCCGCCTCTGAACTCCAGTCCCGACTCAACGCTCCTCAAACTTGATCCTTTTATTACTAACTTTTACGCCCATTGGTTATCCACGATACTGAGATCAAAAAGAACTCTTTGACATTTTTTAACTATAACCAATACTTACTACTAACAATTTAATTCCTATCAAAATAACGAACTAATTAATTGAAACAAAAAAAAATTAAGCACATCGAAAGGAAAATGATAGACTATAGGTACTGAAGAATTAAACAAATAGGAAGAGAGAGATTTTATGGGGTGCCTCCCATTAAGCGCTCGGTTTATAGTCCGTTAGCTTGACTCTGTTTCTTGACACCACTATCCAATTCCCCTACGATAAGTTAAGAACCCTCCATCCATTAGAACCGCTATATGTTTTCGTAGATTCCCCATCATGCGTGTCTGTGAATTGAAGCAACCTAGCGTATTTCCTGTCCATGATGTCTCTAGTTCCATTGCATAGCTAGGTGTCTCGTCCGTTGTAATTGGGAATAAATTGTTGCGTTGAGGTATGGAAAGTACAACGGACTTTTCCTCTCTTATTTTCTCTTCTTCAGCCCACCATGGTGTATACAAGGCATCTTTATCATACTGCTCATTTCCTTGAAAGTGACTACCTAGAGGACATGGGTGTGTAAAACTCACTGGATTTTTCAACTCTGGTCGAGAAGGCACTTGGGGTATAACACAGGTGATATGATATTCTTCATTTTCCAAACCCCTAGTTGTATCCTCAACGTCCACTCCTTTCAGTTCATCCAGTGGCATGCACACTTCTGGCTTTCCATCAGTTTCATCATCCATGTCATAGTACCAATTGTTTTGAGGGCGATTGTTCAAGATTTCGAACATTTGATCCATATGATTTTGCAGATTTTGAATCAACCTCTCTTGCTCAATCATCTTTTCCTCAGTTGATGCTACAAACTTGAACCACAAATTCTCCAAACTTGAATTATCTTCTTCAGTTTTAGAATCCATGTATTGAGGACCATTCATTGAAGAGTTAATGAGTTGTTCCATCTGTCGATTAAGATTCTGGGTTGATAACTCCTGGCTCATTATCATCTCTTCCTGATCTGCTATGCTCTTAGACATAAATTCCTTTAACTGAATTTTCTTCTTGTTGCATTGGAGCTGGATATGAGAAATCCGATGGATGTGTTGGACTTGGAATGCATTCTTGGTCTTGATAATTACAATTCCATTCATAATCTGGGTGATACCCCCAACCTAGATGTTAATTGGGATTAACATAGCTGTTGGAGTAATCACTCCCAAACTGTACTTGTCCAACCCCGGTGTTGTACTGATAACTCGGATGCTCGCCTGCACAATATTCACATATAACTGCTATCTCTCGAGTATGTTGGGCTGCAAGAACATCTAACCTCTCTACAAGTGTTTCAATTTGTGCTGACAATGTTGAAAATACATTGAGTCTTTCAGTTCTTGTATCCCTTAGTTGAATCCTATTTGCATAGGGCCATTGACAAGCAAAGTCATCCATGGTACCTGAAAAGAGAAAAATATAGGAAAATAATTAAAATAAAATAAAATGTTTAAATTAAAACTAATTTAATTAAAATTAATGTTGGCAAAAATTATTAGAATAATTCCCCGGTAGCGGCGCCAAAAACTTGTTGGGTAAATTCTAGTTATACACAACACGCAAGTATACGTGGTCAACAAGTAATAAAGAGTAAGTAAAGTATCGTTCCCACGGAGAATTAACTAATAAAGTTTACCAAGCACTAACTCATAACCATTTCAGTCTTATTTAAACGAATGATTTGATTTTTATATTTAAACTACGAAATTAAATAAAACTAACTAATCCTAGAGTGAGACTAGATAATGAAGACCTGAGATCACAATTTCATCTATTGACTCATTCAAATCCACACATTTCATGTTAAGCCAAACTAATTGTATCGGTTTGTTAGTCGAGAACATGAAAGTAAAGTATAGCCATCTCTCAATGTACCATACCCATATCACGTATAATCCACAATTGATAGAATACACGTGAACACCCACATTACCTAAACCACTATATGTCTATGTCATTTACAAATAATTAGGGTTTAATCCCAAATTCTCAATTGACTACGAATGGTGCTTCGGTATATGTCTATCCTAAGCACAAATCATACATCCTATCACAATTTAGAATATACAATCAAAAGCTATTAAGATCAGGTCCAAACCCATACTTCGTTTCTCAAGTCAATATGGGTTATCATAGTAATTGATGGCCAATCAACTAAGTAAGTAAGCAAGAATCTTAATAGACAAACCCATAGAATAGGCATACAATGAAACACCCGGTGTTAAAAAAATGCGAAGAATGGCGTGGTTGTTGCATAATAGTAGCTACAGTATTGATTATTGATGCTTACGTGATAAGTCACTCAGTTTTGTTGGTATTATTAATGTAATAATACAGAAAATCTTTTTATATAAAACAGAATACTTTTATAAAGTTATTCTAAAAATAGAATATATTATATTCTATTATGCATAGTGTTGCATAATGTTTGCATAGTAAAATCTTTTATAAATTTATTCGTTTTATTAGATTATAAATAGAATATATTATATTTTATTTAAAAGATTTTGCTTTAAATATGGACCGTCAGATTAAAGTAAATCAATCTGGACCGTTCATGAGTTAGTTACTATGCAGTCCATTTTTCTATAAATAGAAGCTTATTCCTTCATTATTTTCTTACGAATTCATTGAACTCAAGAGAGATAAACTATAGAGAGAAAGAAGAAAGTATTCTGCTACTTCACTACTTATATATCCAGTACTCTTCTTCTTAAGGTAGGGAATATTATTTGTTGTATTCGCAAGGGGTGTTATTCTTTCTTTTTCATGAAGAGAACTGTTGTTATTCCATTCTTTATTGTTCTGCTGGAATAACCAGTATACGCGGACTACCCTATACTTGGTGACATTCTTCTATTATTCCGTCTTTACTATTACTCGTTGGAATATCACGTGCATGCGTTTTACCTTCTGACACGATTCCATCTTTATTATTACGATGGAATATCATATATCTGTGAGTTTTGGCTTGGGACCGGTCTCCGTCTTTATTATTATTCATTTGGACTATCACATGCACGTGTGTTTTACGCTTGGACTGATTACATCCTTATTAGTATTCTGTTGGAATAACCTTTCTATGCAAAGTACCGTATGCATGGTGATATATTTTTGTTGTTATTCCATTCATTATTATTCTGTTGGAACATCCTGTCGGTGCGAATTTCGCCTAACTTGGTTCCGTTATTTAGTATTCTGTTGGAATAACCTGTCTATGCGAAGTACCGCATGCATGGTGATTTCTTTTGTTACTCCATTCTTTATTATACTCAGTTGGTTAAAGTTTTGACTTCTATACTCCATGAAATTAGTGGAATATCCTTGATATTTGCGCTTCATCCAGTATCTTTTCATGGAAATATTCTTCTGATCATTCTTGAATTTTACTCTACAAAGCAGTATCATGTTGACAATTTGGACATTAGTAGTTCTTAGACAAATTAATTCTTGTACTTGTTTTATTGAATTATTATATCATTGTAATCATCCTCATGTTTATATTATGTTGAAAGTCATCTGTGGCCTGTAGTCCATAGATGGACTTGGTATGATTATGACCAGGGATTATTCAGTGTAATCATGACCGTAATGTTACAAATGATGTGGTAAAAGTCCTCATTGGCCCGTAGTGCATTGATGGACATTTGTTGGCATGATCATGACCATTAATGAATACACAAATATTCTTGGCCCGTAGTGCATGGATAATTGTGGTCGTTATACTAAAGAATATCCTTGGCAGTAGTAGTGGGGGTGATTCGATGATGTGGAATATTTATTGTCGAGTCTCGGCGATAATGATGATGAAAAACCTTTTAATCATAAAAGATAGTAGATTTTATTTTCTACTTGACTCTTTTAATGGATTGCTTGTTCCGCTGCAGTTAAACTTGATGTCTATTATGTTTTATCAGTTTAACATTGTTGGAGACTAATGATAATTTATTCTGCATTATCTTAGTCATAATATTTCTGACTCGGCTAGTTGAGCTCACCCTTTCTTTCACTGTTCTCTTCAAAAAATGAGAATATAGCTGGGACGAGTCGGGGAACGGAGTGATGGTCCAGAGGATAGCATTAGTAGTCCTCACTATTCTGTGAAATAGTGTGATAATAATTGTAATGAGAACTCCTTTTGAGTTTGTATAATCTCTAGTAGATAATATTTGTATTCAAACTCACAGTTTATGTTTTGTCGTATTGTACACGACATTTGTATTAGTAAGTTGTATTTGAATTCTGTACCATGTATCTGGCGACCCAAGATGGGTGATGTATACCTAATTTTTGGGGCGTCACAGTTGGTATCAAAGCTTAGGGATATGATCCCTGGCTAAGATGTGAGACTAGAACTAGGAGGGGAGATACGGGGAATTCCTTCACTTAAATTTATTGTGTATTTAAATTGGTTGGTCAGAGTTTAGAGATATTATGTTACATATCAAGTAACCTTTGTTTTGTGGGACTATCTGAAAATGACATCCAAAAATGTTGAGAATAGCAATGGAGCACAAGTGACCGTTGAGTCTCCACATATCAATAATCAGGAGAATGTGCATCAGGAAGGTAACAATCCTCATGCAAACAACAACACTGACCAAATGATGAATGATGGATTGTTCAGAGGCTTTATGCAATTCATGCAACAGCAGGCGAGAGCGGATCCTGTCCAAAATGTAGGTGGAAACACTAAAAACTCTCGGGCGGTCACCGCTAAACAGTTCATGGAGCTGGGACCACCGGAGTTTAAGGGAGAGCCAAAACCACTTATGGCGGAAGCATGGATAAAGCAGATCACCAAGATATTTGATGTCTTGGGATGCTCTGAGGAGCAAAAGGTTCCCTTTACCGCATTTATGTTGCGCGGAGAGGCAGATTACTGGTGGGAATCGATAAAACGTACTCAACCTACCGTACTGAAGATGTCTTGGGAGAAGTTCCAAGAGCTGTTCAACGACAAATACTTTCCCGAAAGTATTCGTCACATGAAGGAGGTGGAGTTTATCAAATTGGAGCAAAACAATATGACCGTGTCGCAACACGAGGCAAAATTTACTTGAGTTATCCGGTTTCAAGCGTCCCACTTGGTGGATAATGAAGAGAGAATGGGCGAATGTTTTAAGAGGTTTGAAGCGGAGATACGTCAACATCTTATTTCTCATAAAGCGTGTTTGTATTCGGGATGTTGTAAATAGGGCTCGATTGGTGGAGCGCGATAACGAGTCAACGCAACCAACGAGAGAGAGCAATCGGCAAAATGATAATACTAGTGAGAAGCGATCATCAAGCGGTGACAACAAAGCGTGGAGGAATCAACATGCGAAATGGTAACCACTTCGGTGGTAATCGGTCTAAAATAATAAGAATGGACATTTCAAGAAGAGGAGATTCAACAATGATGGAAAGACGTCAAGACCAAAGACCGTTGTTAAGGAAGGAGAAAGACCACCTATCATATGCTTCAAATGCGGAGGGAGGGACACATCGACCAAATTGCGCGATGCCATCCAAAACATGTTATAATTGTAGAAGAGAAGGTCACTAGGCGATTTTTTCGCTCAAGAAGATAAATTCAACTAGGATGGAGGCACCAAATGGTCATCCCGAGAAAAGTCAAAGCCGGTAGTCAAGGAGAGGCGTTTGTTGTGACCTCCCGGAAAAGAAAGGAACCCGAATGAGGTCATAACGCGTAAGCTTATCATAAACTCTAATAAGTCTACACTTTATTTGATACGGTTCTACCCATTCTTTTATTTCTCCTACTTGCGCTCAACGATTAAATTTGACTCAGGAGAAATTAGACTTTGACTTATCTTTGGAAACTCCGATTTGGGAGAAACCTTCATTACATCCACGGTTTATAAGTCTTGTTTGGTTCAAGTTGGTACCCACACATTACTTGTCGATCTTATTGCATTAAAATACTTGCATTTGATGTAATTCTAAAGGATTGATTGGTTAACTACTCATCATGCAAAAATTGATTGTTTTTGTAAGGTTCAAACTTTCATATTCCTAATCGACCTATTATGCGAATTCAACAACCAAACCATTAAAATCAATCACTTTGTCATCTCAAGCCATAAAGCTATTCATTTATTGAAAAATGGATGTCAAGCTTTCTTAGCTCAAGTCACAGATCTAAACAAAAATACGTCAATTTTGAATAATATTTCTATTGTTAATAAATTTCCTGACGTATTCCCTAAAGAACTTCCTAGCCGACCCCAGAGCATGAAATTGAATTTTGTATCGACCTTGAACCCGGTACAAAACCCATATCTAAATCCCCATATCGAATGTCTCCTATTGAACTTCAGGAGTTAAAAACTCAACTGCAGGAATTGTTAGACATTGGCTTTATTCGTTCTAATACTTCTCCTTGGGGTGCTCCGTTTCTATTCGTGAAGAAGAAAGATGGGAGTATGCGACTTTGTATTGATTATCTGGAGTTGAATCATGTCACCATCAAAAAATAGGTACCCATTGCCACGTATTGATGACTGTTTGACCGATTGCAAGGAGCCAAATTCTTTTCAAAGATTGATCTTCGTTAGGATATCAACAATTGAAGATTAGAAGCGATGACATTCCAAAGACAACTTTCGAACTTCGAGACGAGCATTATGAATTCCTAGTCATGTCCTTTGGATTGACTAATGCTCATGCTGCCTTCATGGATATGATGAACCGAGTATTCAAGGAATATTTGGATCACTTTGTGGTCGTCTTTATTGATGACATCCTCATATATTCTAAAACCCGTGAAGATCATGAGCAACACTTGAGGCTGATACTCCAAAAGCTTCGTGAATATAAGCTTTATGCCAAGTTGAAGAAATACGAGTTCTGGCTTGAGGAAGTATCATTCCTTGGGCATGTGGTATTAAGTCATGGAATATCTGTTGACCCAGTAAAGATTGAAGCTATTCAAAGTTGGGAGCAACCTAAATTAGTGACCGAAGTACGTAGCTTTCTCGGCTTAGCTAGTTATTATCGGAGATTCGTATAAGGGTTTTCTCGAATCGCTACTCCACTAACTAAGCTGACTCGGAAAGAAACAAAGTTCGGTTGGAGCGAGGAATGTGAGAAGAGTTTTCAAGAACTCAAGAGGAGACTCATTTCAGCACCTGTTCTGATAATACCATCTGGTTCGGAGGGATTTGTCATCTACAGTGATGCTTCGGGCAAAGGGTTAGGATGTGTTCTCATGCAACATGGGAAAGTCGTAGCCTATGCCTCACGACAACTCAAAGAATATGAGAGGGATTATCCTACTCATGATCTAGAGTTGGCAGCTGTTGTCTTCGCACTAAAGATTTGGAGGCATTACTTTTATGGGGAGAAAGTGGAGATCTTTACGGATCATAAAAGCCTCAAATATTTATTCACTCAAAAGGAACTCAACATGCGACAACGACGTTGGCTTGAACTATTGAAAGATTATGATCATACCATCCAATACCATCCTGGAAAAGCGAACGTGGTAGCTGACGCATTGAGTAGAAGATCATATGCGGGTATGAGTGCAATATTGTCAACGCAAAGGCCCATTTTGTATGACTTGCAAAGGATGGAGATAGAGATAAAGACTCCAGGGACCCATGTGATGATGGCAAATATATGAGTAGAACCGACTTTAATTGATAAAATTAAACTGCGCGCTCAATTCTGAGATCTGGAGCTGATGCGTATGAGGAAGAAAGTGCAAGAAGGTGCGATGCCGGAAGCAAGAATCGATGAAGAAGGAATACTTCCAGTCAACTCCAGACTTTGTGTTCCTAACGACCATGATTTAACCTTGATTTAAAGTATAAAATCATGATGGAGGTGCACAACACACCGTTTGCAATCCATCCTGGGAGTACCAAAATGTATCATGATCTTCAACATATATTTTGATGGGGCAATATGAAGAGAGAGATAACGCTGTTTATCTCAAGGTGTCTAACGTGTCAACGAGTCAAGGCGGAGCATCAAGTACCAAAAGGTCCATTGCAACCACTTGAAATTCTAGAATGGAAGTGGGAGCACATTACCATGGATTTCGTTACTGGTCTTCCCAAAGTTTCTCAAGGCATAGATGCGATTTGGGTCATTATTGATAGATTGACCAAGTCTGCTCATTTCTTACCGATATGAGAAACTTATACACTTGAACGTCTTGCTCGTATATACATAAACGAGGTTGTAAGATTGCATGGTATGCCAGTATCAATAGTTTCTGATCGAGACCCAAGATTCACTTTGCGATTTTGGGTTAGTTTGCAAAAAGCTATGGGCACAGATTTACGATTTAGCTCGGCATATCATCCTCAGAAGGATGGACAGTCGGAGAGGAGTATTCAAACTCTTGAAGATCTATTAAGACTCTGTGTCCTTGATTTCAAGGGAAGTTGGGACAAGTTCTTACCATTGTGGAGTTTTCCTACAAACAACAGTTATCAAGCAAGTATTGGCATGGCTCCATTCGAGCGTTGTATGGAAGAAAATGCCGTTCTCCAGTATGCTGGGATGAGGTGGGTGAAGCAACGTTGTTGGAACCGGAGTTGGTACGTATGACTACGGAAAAGATTCAAACGATTCAGCAACGTATAAAAACCTCACAAGATCGACAAAAGAGTTATGCTGATCTTCATCGAAAGGATGTGGAATTCGATATAGGAGATCATGTGTTGTTACGTGTTGCTCCATGGAAAAGAGTTACGAGATTTGGAAAGAGAGGAAAGCTCAATCCTCGATTTATCGGCCCATTTTTAATCCTTGATCGAGTAGGAACTGTGGCCTATAGACTCGCTTTACCGCCAAGTATGTCTCGTGTTCATAACGTTTTTCACATATCCATGTTACGTAAATATGTGGAAGACCCGAACCACATTATTGAGTTAGAACTGGATGAAATAGCAGAAGATTTGACATATGAAGAGGTTCCTGTGCAAATCTTGCATAAGAAGGAACGTATTCTACTCTCCAAGGTTATACCTCAAGTCAAAGTTTTGTGGAGAAACCACGATGTTGAAGAAATGACTTGGGAGTTAAAATTTGAAATGAAATCAAGGTATCCTTACCTCTTCAATATACCAGGTATGTACACTAATTTTGAGGGCAAAATTTCATAAGAAGGGGAGATTGTAAAACCCCAACTTTTTTAATAAAGATGAATTTTCTATAAATATTATTTTTGATTATTATGGAGTGAAATTGATATAATGTTATAGTTATGGGTAATATTTATAAATTTTGAAAAAAAGTACGCAAGTTGTTATATAATATTAGATTGGTGGAGAATATTCGTTTTAACAGGGAATATATAAATGCATAACCAACACAATCATTGGTGGACCAGAGAATATTAAGACAATGAATTATTTCACGGATTGAGAAAAGCGACAAAAAAATACTTTATGAAAAAAATGGCGGAAGTTTTACTGCGTGAACTATTGAAACACCCGATTGTTAAAAAGTGCGATGTCTGGCGTGGTTGCATAGTAGCACACCTTGTATTGATTATTGATGCTTACGTGATAAGTCACTCAGTTTTGTTGGTATTATTAATATAATAATCTGTAAAATCTTTTTTATATAAAGCGGAATACTTTTATAAAGTTATTCTATAAATAGAATATATTATATTCTATTATGTATAGTGTTGCATAGTGTTTTGCATAGTGTTTTTATAGTAAAATCTTTTATAAAGTTATTCGTTTTATTATATTATAAATAGAATATATTATATTTTATTTAAAAGATTTTGCTTTAAATATGGACCGTCAGATTAAAGTTAATCAATCTGGACCGTTCATGAGTTAGTTACTATGCAGTCCATTTTTCTATAAATAGAAGCTCATTCCTTCATTATTTTCTTACGAATTCACTGAACTCTAGAGAGATAAACTATAGAGAAAAAAGAAAGTATTCTGCTACTTCACTACTTATATATCCAGTACTCTTCTTCTTAAGGTAGGGAATATTATTTGTTGTATTCGTAAGAGGTGTTATTCTTTCTTATTCATGAAGAGAACTGTTGTTATTCCATTCTTTATTGTTCTGCTGGAATAACCAGTATACAAAGACTACCCTATACTTGGTGACATTCTTCTATTATTCCGTCTTTTTATTATTCATTTGGAATATCACATGCATGCATTTTACGGGACCGATTCCGTCTTTGTTATTCTCGTTGGAATATCATGTATGCACGCTTTTACGCCGAATCGGTTCCATCTTTTTATTATTATTCGTAGGAATATCACATGCATGCATTTTACGTCGGATTTGATTAGTCCTTTTAGTATTCTGTTGGAATAACTTGCTATCTGATACCGCATGCATGGTGATATATTTTTGTTGTTATTCCATTCTTTATTATTTTATTGGAACATCCCAACCGGTGTAATTTTGCACGACCGGTTCCGTTATTTAGTATTCATTGGAATAACTCGCATGTCATGCGCAAGTACCGCATGCATGGTGATTTCTTTTGTTATTCCATTCTTTATTATACTCAGTTGGTTTAAGTTTTGACTTCTATACTCCATGAAATTAGTGGAATATCCTTGATATTTGCGCTTCATCCAGTATCTTTTCATGGAAATATTCTTCTGATCATTCTTGAATTTTACTCAACAAAGAAGTATCATGTTGACAATTTGGACATTAGTAGTTCTTGGACAAATTAATTCTTGGACTTGTTTTTATTGAATTCTTATATCATTGTCATCATCCTCATGTTTATATTATGTTGAAAGTCATCTGTGGCCTGTAGTGCATAGATGGACTTGGTATGATTATGACTGTGGATTATTGTGTAATCATGGTAGTAATGTTACAAATGATGTGGTAAAAGTCCTCATTGGCCCGTAGTGCATTGATGGACATTTGTTGGCATGATCATGACCATTAATGAATACACAAATATTCTTGGCCCGTAGTGCATTGATAATTATGGTCGTGATACTAAAGAATATCCTTGGCCGTAGTGCAGGTGTGATTCGATGATGTGGAATATTTATTAAGCTGAGTCTCAGCGATAACAGTGATGAAAAACCTTTTTAATCATAAAAGATAGTAGATTTTATTTTCTACTTGACTCTTTTAATGGATTGCTTGTTCCGCTGTAGTTAAACTTGATGTCTATTATATTTTATCAGTTTAACATTGTTGGAGACTAATGATAATTTATCCTGCAATATCTTAGTCATTATATTTCTTACTTGGCTAGTTGAGCTCACCCTTTCTTTCACTATTCTCTTCAGGAAATGAGAATATCGATGGGACGAGTCGGGGAACGGAGTGATGGTCCAGAGGATAGCATTAGTAGTCCTCACTATTCTGTGAAATAGTGTGATAATAATTGCAATGAGGACTCCTTTTGAGTTTGTATAATCTCTAGTAGATAATATTTGTATTCAAACTCACAGTTTATGTTATGTCGTATTGTACACGACAGTTGTATTAGTATGTTGTATTTGAATTCTGTACCATGTATCTGGCGACCCAAGATGGGTGATGTATACCTAATTTTGGGGGCATCATAGTTGGCATCAAAGCTTAGGGATATGATCCCTGGCTAAGATGTGAGACTAGAACTAGGAGGGGAGAGACGAGGAATTCCTTCACTTAAATTTATTTTTTATTTAAATTGGTTGGTCAGAGTTTAGAGATATTATGTTACATGTCAATTAACCTTTGTTTTGTGGCAGTATCTGAAAATGACATCCGAAAATGTTGAGAATAGCAATGGAGCACAAGAGACTGTTGAGTCTCCACATATCAATAATAAGGAGAATGTGCATCAAGAAGGAGACAATCCTCATGCAAACAACAAAACTGACCAAATGATTAATGATGGATTGTTCAGAGGCTTTATGCAATTCACGCAACAGCAGGGGAGAGCGGCTCCTGTCCAAAATGTAGGTGGAAACACTGGAAACTCTCGGGCGGTCACCGCTAAATAGTTCAAGGAGCTGGGACCACTGGAGTTTAAGGGAGAGCCAAAACCACTTTTGGCGGAAGCATGGATAAAGTAGATCACCAAGATATTTGATGTCTTGGGATGCTCTGAGGAGCAAAAGGTTCCCTTTACCGCATTTATGTTGCATTGCGGAGAGCTGATTCTTGGTGGGAATCGATAAAGCGTATCAACCTATCGTCTTGAAGATGTCTTGGGAGAAGTTCCAAGAGTCATTCAACGACAAATACTTTCCGAAAGTATTCGTCACATGAAGGAGGTGGAGTTTATCAAATTGGAGCAAAACAATATGACCGTGTCGCATGATACGAGGCAAAATTTCTTGAGTTATCCCTGGTTTCGTCCCACTTGGTGGATAATGAAGAGAATGGAACAAATGTTTTAAGAGGTTTGAAGCGGAGATACGTCAACATCTTATTTCTCATAAACCGTGTTTGTATTCGGATGTTGTAAATAGGGCTCGATTGGTGGGAGCGCGATAACGAGTCAACGCAACAAAAAAGAGCAGCCGAAAAATGATAATACGGTGAGAGCGATCATTGAAGCGGTGACAACAAGCGTGGAGGATTCAACGGGCGAAATGGTAACCGCCGGTGGTAATCGGGCTAAAATAATAAGAATGGACATTTCAAGAAGAGGAGATTCAACAATGATGGAAAGACGTCAGCACCAGCACCCGTTGCTAAGGAAGGAGAAAGACCACCTATCATATGCTTCAAATACGGAGGGGAGGGACACATCAGTCCAAATTGCGTGATGCCGTCCAAAGCATGTTATAATTGTGGAAGAGAAGGTCACTTAGCCCGATTTTATCGTTCACCGAAGACAAATTCAGCTAGGATGGAGGCACCAAAGGCTGTCCCGAAAAAGTCAAAGCCGGTAGTGCAAGGGAGAGCGTTTGTTGTGATCTCCCAGAAAGCAAGGAACCCGAATGAGGTCATAACGCGTAAGCTTATCATAAACTCTAGCGAAGTCTACACTTTATTTGATATCGGTTCTACCCATTCTTTTATTTCTCCTACTTGCGCTCAACGATTAAATTTGACTCCAGAGAAATTAGACTTTGACTTATCTTTGGAAACTCCGTTGGGAGAAACCTTCATTACATCCACGGTTTATAAGTCTTGTTTGGTTCAAGTTGGTACCCACACATTACCTGTCGATCTTATTGCATTAAAAATACTTGCATTTGATGTAATTCTAGGGAATGATTGGTTAACTACTCATCATGCAAAAAATTGATTGTTTTCGTAAGGTTGTTAGCTTTCATATTCCTAATCGACCTATTATGCGAATTCAAGCAACCAAACCATTAAAATCAATCACTGTCATCTCAAGCCATAAAGCTATTCGTTTATTGAAAATGGATGTCAAGCTTTCTTAGCTCATGTCACAGATCTAAACAAAAATACGTCAGTTTTGAATAATATTTCTATTGTTAATGAATTATCTGACGTATTCCCTGAAGAACTTCATGGCCTACCCCCAGAGCGTGAAATTGAATTTTGTATTGACCTTAAACCAGGTACAAAACCCATTTCTAAATCCCCATATCGAATGGCTCATATTGAACTTTAGGAGTTAAAAACTCAACTACATGAATTGTTAGACATTGACTTTATTCGTCCTAGTACTTCTCCTTGGGGTGCTCCTGTTCTATTCGTGAAGAAGAAAGATGGGAGTATGCAACTTTGTATTGATTATTGGGAGTTGAATCATGTCACCATAAAAAATAGGTACTCATTGCCACGTATTGATGACCTATTTGACCAGTTGCAAGGAGCCAAATTCTTTTCAAAGATTGATCTTCGTTCCAGATATCACCAATTGAAGATTAGAACCGATGACATTCCAAAGACGGCTTTCAGAACTCGGTACGGGCATTATGAATTCCAAGTCATGTCCTTTGGATTGACTAATGCTCCTGCTGCCTTCATGGATATGATGAACCGTGTATTCAAGGAATATTTGGATCACTTTGTGGTCGTCTTTATTGATGACATCCTCATATATTCTAAAACCCGTGAAGATTATGGGCAACACTTGAGGCTGATACTCCAAAAGCTTAGTGAATATAAGCTTTATGCCAAGTTGAAGAAATGCGAGTTCTGGCTTGAGGAAGTAGCATTCCTTGGGCACGTGGTATCAAGTCATGGAATATTTGTTGACCCAGCAAAGATTGAAGCTATTCAAAGCTGGGAGCAACCTAATCAGTGATCGAAGTACGTAGCTTTCTCGGCTTAGCTGGTTATTATCGGAGATTCGTAGAAGGGTTTTCTCGAATCACTACTCCACTAACTCAGCTGACTCGGAAAGATACAAAGTTCGGTTAGAGCGAGGAATGTGAGAAGATTTTTCAAGAACTCAAGAGGAGACTCATTTTAAGACTGTTCGACAATACCATCCGGTTCGGAGGATTTGTCATCTACTGATGATGCTTGAGCAAAGGGTTAGGATGTGTTCTCATGCAACATGGGAAAGTCATAGCCTATGCCTCACGACAACTCAAAGAATATGAGAGGAATTATCCTACTCATGATCTATAGTTGGCAGATGTTGTCTTCGCACTAAAGATTTGGAGGCATTACTTGTATGGGGAGAAAGTGGAGATCTTTACGGATCATAAAAGCCTCAAATATTTCTTCACTCAAAAGGAACTCAACATGCGACAACGATGTTGGCTTGAGCTGTTGAAAGATTATGATCATACCATCCAATACCATCCTGGAAAAGCGAATGTGGTAGCTGACACATTGAGTAGAAGATCATATGCGGGTACGAGTGCAATATTGTCAACGCAAAGGCCCATTTTGTATGACTTGCAAAGGATGGAGATAGAGATAAAGACTCCAGGGACCCACGTGATGATAGCAAATATACGAGTAGAACCAACTTTAATTGATAACATTAAAGCTGCTCAAGTTACAGATCCGGAGCTGATGCGTATGAGGAAGAAAGTGCAAGAAGGTGCGATGCCGGAAGCAAGAATCGATAAAGAGGGAATACTTCGAGTCAACTCCAGACTTTGTGTTCCTAACGACCCTGATTTAAAGTATAAAATAATGATGGAGGCTTACAACACACCGTTTGCAATCCATCCTGGGAGTACCAAAATGTATCATGATCTTCGACATACATTTTGGTGGGGCAATATGAAGAGAGAGATAGCGCTGTTTATCTCAAGGTGTTTAACGTGTTAACGAGTCAAGGCGGAGCATCAAGTACCAAAAGGTCCATTGCAACCACTTGAAATTCCTGAATGGAAGTGGGAGCACATTACCATGGATTTCATTACTGGTCTTCCCAAAGTTTCTCAAGGCATGGATGCGATTTGAGTCATTGTTGATAGATTGACCAAGTCTGCTCATTTCTTACCGATACGAGAAACTTATACACTTGAACGTCTTGCTAATATGTACATAAACGAGGTTGTAAGATTGCATGGTATGCCAGTATCCAAAATTTCTGATCGAGACCCAAGATTCACTTCGCGATTTTGGGTTAGTTTGCAAAAAGCTATTGGCACAGATTTACGATTTAGCTCGGCATATCATCCTCAGATGGACGGACAGTCGGAGAGGACTATTCAAACTCTTGAAGATCTATTAAGACAATGTGTCCTTGATTTCAAGGGATGTTGGGACAAGTTCTTACCATTGGTGGAGTTTTTCTACAACAACAGTTATCAAGCAAGTATTGGCATGGCTCCATTCGAAGCGTTGTATGGAAGAAAATGTCGTTCTCCAGTATGTTGGGATGAGGTGGGTGAAGCAACGTTCTTGGGACCGGAGTTGGTACGTTTAACTACAGAAAAGATTCAAACGATTCGGCAACGTATAAAAACCTCACAAGATCGACAAAAGAGTTATGATGATCTTCATCGAAAGGACGTGGAATTCGATATAGGAGATCATGTGTTGTTACGTGTTGCTCCATGGAAAGGAGTTACGAGATTTGGAAAGAGAGGAAAGCTCAATCCTCGATTCATCGGCCCATTTTTAATCCTTGATCGAGTAGGAACTGTGGCCTATAAACTCGCTTTACCGCCAAGTATGTCTCTTGTTCATAACGTTTTTCACATATCCATGTTACGTAAATATGTGGAAGACCCGAACCACATTATTGAGTTAGAACCGGACGCTACCATCCGCATATTGAATAAACATCATAAGATACAATTAAGAATCACAAAGAGAGAAAGAGTAGAGAATTGTAATCTGTTCTCCTGATCCAAGATTGAATCTCTAATGCTACCCAATTGCTTCAAGTCTCCAAACTAATCAAATCTAAAAATAATATATGCACTAATCTACTCTACTCTATTATTGAAAATCAAAGAGAGAAAGCAACAATAGTTCCTTGATCCCCCAAGGGACGGAATGCGTTTTTTCATCCCTCTCAGTCGTCTATTATATTCAGAGTTTTAGTCGTAGTCTCCCTATCTAAGTCGTCACCCTGCTAGATCGTTCAAATAAAAGTCAACTAATTTTTAAGACTGGCACAGCTGCGCTATGAATAGCTGTAAAACCCCAACTTTTTGAATAAAGATGAATTTTCTATAAATATTATTTTTGAATATTATGGAGTGAAATTGATATAATGTTATAGTTGTGGGTAATATTTATAAATTTTCTAAAGTACGCAAGTTGTTATGTAATATTCGATTGGTCGGGGAATATTCGCTTTAACAGGAATATTCGTATAACCAAGCACAATCATTGGTGGACCCTACAAATGAATTATTGTCGGATCGAGAAAATGATAAAAATACTTTTATGAAAATAACGTGAAGTTTTACCGTGAACTGTTGAAACACCCGATGTTAAAAGTGCGAATAATACGCGTGGTTGCATAAGTAGTTACACACTGTGTATTGATTATTGATGCTTACATGATAAGTCACTCGGATTTTGTTGGTATTATTAATGTAATAATACGGAAAATCTTTTTATATAAAACGGAATACTTTTATAAAGTTATTCTATAAATAGAATATATTATATTCTATTATGTATAGTGTTGCATAGTGTTTGCATAGTGTTTGCATAGTAAAATCTTTTATAAAGTTATTCGTTTTATTATATTATAAATAGAATATATTATATTTTATTTAAAAGATTTTGCTTTAAATATGGACCGTCCGATTAAAGTTAATCAATACGGACCGTTCATGAGTTAGTTCTTATCGCGTATTCCATTTTTCTATAAATAGAAGCTCATTCCTTCATTATTTTCTTATGAATTCTTTGAACTCAGAGAGATAAACTATAGAGAGAAAGAAGAAAGTATCTCGCTACTTCACTACTTATATATCCAAAGACTCTTCTTCTTCTTAAGGTAGGGAATATTATTTGTTGTATTCGTAAGGGTGTTATTCTTTCTTATTCATGAAGAGAACTGTTGTTATTCCATTCTTTATTGTTTCGCTAGAATAACAAAGATATCGTGGACTACCCTATACTTGGTGACATTCTTCTATTATTAAAATCTTTATTATTCTCGTTGGAATATCATGTATGTATGCTTTTTTCTGTGGGACCGATTTCGTCTTTATTATTCATTGGAATATCCTCGTCTCATGCATTTTCTACGGACTGGTTCCGTCTTTATTATTATTCTCGTTGGAATATCACCGTCATGCGCTTTTACGCATGGGACGATTCAAAAATCTAATTAGTATTACTCGTTGAATAACTTGTCTCATGCTAAGAAACCGCATGCATGGTGATATATTTCGTTGTTATTCCGTTCTTTATTATTCTGTTGGAACATCCCGCTCGGCATGTAATTTACTTTAACTCGTTCCGTTATTTAGTATTCATTGGAATAACTCGTCATCATGTCTGAAGTACCACATGCATGGTGATTTCTTTTGTTATTCCATTCTTTATTATACTCAGTTGGTTAAAGTTTTGACTTCTATACTCCATGAAATTAATGGATTATCCTTGATATTTGTGCTTCATCCAGTATCTTTTCATGGAAATATTCTTCTTCTCATTCTTGAATTTTACTCTACAAAGCAGTATCATGTTGACAATTTGGACATTAGTAGTTCTTGGAAAAATTAATTCTTGGACTTGTTTTATTGAATTCTTATATTATTGTCATCATCCTCATGTTTATATAATGTTGAAAGTCATCTGTGGCCTGTAGTGCATAGATGGACTTGGTATGATTATGACCAGGGATTATTCGGTGTAATCATGATCGTAATGTTACAAATGATGTGGTAAAAGTCCTCATTGGCCCGTAGTGCATTGATGGACAGTTGTTGGCATGATCATGACCATTAATGAATACAAAAATATTCTTAGCCCGTAGTGCATGGATAATTGTGGTCGTGATACTAAAGAATATCCTCAAGGCGGTAGTCCGGGGTGATTCGATGATGTGGAATATTTATTGTCGAGTCTCAAATTGATAATGAGTGATGAAAACCTTTTAATCATAAAAGATAGTAGATTTTATTTTCTACTTGATTCTTTTAATGGATGCGGTGCAATCAAAGGATGCGGTGTCATGTATCCTTCCGACCAATGATTTAAATGCTTACGTATTATTTTATTCGAGTGATTCTTGTTCATTTATATCCGATGAATTTTCTAGGAAGTTAAATTTTCTTCAAGAAGAATTAGAATATCCCATGAATATAGAAGTTGCAAATAGAGAAGTGATTTATGTTAAGTTCGTGCATAGAAATTGTCGAGTAGATATTAGGGGTCATGAAATGTTGATGGATTTAATTCCAATTTGACTTAGGGAGTTTGATGTCATCTTAGGAATGGATTGGTTATGTAACCATGGGGCAATAATTGATTTTTAGAGGAAATATATAAACCTTATGACTCTGAATAAGTCAAAGGTAATATTTTATGGCAGCAAGTCGCCTAGACAATCGTGTTATTTGACGATGTTGCAAGCCAAAATGTTATTGAGAAAAGGATGTATAGGGTACTTAGCTTACATACCAGATAATCAGAAGGTGGGAGCTAAACTAGAGGATATACCAGCATGTTAAAGAGTTTGCAGACGTGTTTTCGGGCAATTTTCTAGGACTTCTTTCAGACAGAGAAATCGAATTCGTATTCGATTTAGTGCGGGGAATAACTCCTATATCAAAAGCCCCGTTTAAAATGGCTCCAGCTGAAATAAAGGAGTTGATGGTTCAATTACAAGATTTGTTGGATAAGACGTATATCCAGCTAAGTGTGTCGCCATGGGGAGCGCTAAAGATGTTCGTTAAGAAAAAGGATGGATCGCTTCGACTCTGTATCATTTGCAGAGTGTTGAATAAGGTCACCATTAAAAACAGGTATCCGTTACCAAGGATCGACAAAATTTTCGATCCGTTACCAAGGAGCAAAATATTTCTCGAAGATAGATTTAAGAAATGGATACCATCAATTGAAGGTCAGAAAGGAGGATGTACCAAATACAACATTCCGAACTCGTTATGGTCATTTTGAGTTTCTGGTGATACTGTTTGGATTGACAAATGCACCTGCAACGTTTATGGATTTAATGAATAGTGTGATGCCCCCAACATAGGTATACATCACCCATCTTGAGTCGCCAAATACATGGTACAAAATTCAAATACAACTTAATAATATAACTGTCGTGTAAAATACGACAAAAAATAAACTGATAGTTTAATACGAATATTGTCTTCTAGACAGTATTCAAACTCAAATGAAGTCCTCAATACATTTATTACTACACTATTTCATAGAATAGTAAGGACTACTAATGCAAACATCTGGACCATCACTCCATACCCCGACTAGTCCTGGCTACGTTCTCATTTCCTAAAGAGGACAATGAAAGCAAAAGGGTGAGCTCAACTAGCCCAGTAAGAAATATTATGACTAAAATAATGCAGAATAATTTATCATTAGCCTTCAACAGTGTTAAACTGATAAAATATAATAAACATCAAGTTTAACTACAGGGGAACAAGCAATCCATTAGAAGAGTCAAGTAGAGAATAAAATCTACTATCTTCTATGATTTAAAAGGTTTTTTTTATCACTTTTATCGCTGAGACTCATCTTAATAAATAATCCACATCATCCATGCACTATGGCCAATGATATTCATTAGTATCACGACCACAAAGTATCCATGCACTAAGGGCCAAGGATATTCGTGTTTTCATCAATGGTCATGATCATGCCAACAACTGTCCATCAATGCACTACGAGCCAATGAGAACTTTTACCACATCATTTGTAACATTACGGTCATGATTATACCGAATAATCCCTGGTCATAATCATACAAAGTCCATCTATGCACTACAGGCCACATATGACTTTTTAACATAATATAAACATGAGGATGATGACAATGATATACAAATTCAATAAAAACAAGTTCAAGGATAAATTTTAAAGATTTATAATTTAATTTATCCAGAAATCAATAACGTCCAAATTGTCAACATGATACTGCTTTGTGGAGTAAAATTCAAGAATAATATTGTTCCAAAAATATTTTGGACCGAAAACGAATCAATTTTTATCATGAATAGTACCCCAGGTGAATAGTACTCGAGTGAATAGTACTTCGGGAATAGTGACTTCGTGAATAGTACTCTGACATGAAAAAGTTAAAACTTATCAAGAATACTCAGGATAATATTTCCATGAAAAGATACTGGATGAAGCGCAAATATCAAGGATATTCTACTAATTTCATGGAGTATAGAAGCCAAAACTTTAACAAACGAGTATAGAATTTGAAATCTGAAACGAAATAATATTACTTACATACTACAGAGTATGGAAGAAAATATTAGTTCAAGCGAATATTGAAAAAAATAACATCCCTTACCTTGAAAAGAAGAGTATTCCAACTGGTATAGCGGGAATATTCTTGAAGAAAACTTTCACTGTTTTCTACGCTCAAAGCTTTCTAAACACTAAAGAAATACGCTCAATATTATACAAGAAGAATTCTCTGATTCTAGTGTGATTTTCAATTCTAAATTAAGCGCCTATTTATAGGAAAATAGCAGGGGCACTGTTAAGGAAATTTTCACGGATGCAACAGTTTTATAACGCACGGATGTCTTACTTAATATTTGGGTATGAATTTCAAAGCCATCATCAAATAAAACAAAAAAGATATATATATATATATATATATATATATATATATATATATATATATATATATATATATAACACATGTTGTTTTGAAAAACTTCCCACAATAATCCACCCACCAATTTCTATATCAATCACACACACCCACTTTCCCTTATCTTCAAGGCATGCCACCCCCCTTTCTTCCTACCGCACTCACACACTAAATTCCACCAACATGTCACTCTCATCACTCTCACCCCTATCACAATCATATATATATATATATATATATATATATATATATATACACACACACACACACACACACACACACACATCACATACATATATATATAAATTCTCTCCCCTTTACGTAACTCCCTCCCACCCCTATTTCAAAAATCAGTTTTTCAACACATATGGGCCCCACATGTGGGCCCTACCTTTAAATAATTTTCTACCGATTATTTTGAAAAATGGGTAAATGGGGGTCCATATAATAAGCCGATTTATAACAAATACCTCATAAAAGTTCCCTCAATATTTTTAACAACATTTATCATCATTATTATAATTCGCAATATTTAACAACCAAGTCGTTCCCAGGAAAGAGGGGGCTTTCGAATAAGGATTTCTCTCTATTGGCGCGCAATTAGGTGACCAAACCTCTCCTTGACAGAACTTCTAGACATTGTCAATATTGCAAATAATAATATTAATAACTCTGTCATCTCAATTATTAATTTAATAATATATAAAAGATCGACAATAAATGAATCAAATAATGCGAGATACTATGCAACAATTACTGTAACAATAATTGAACAAAACTGAGTGACTTCTCACGTAAGCATCAATAATCAATATCGTGTGCTACTATGCAACCACACGCCAGACATTATACTTTTAATAAGGGTGTTTCAAGTTTAATCTCAGAAACTTTCGTCGTTATTTTTATAAAAAAATATTTTTGTCGTTTTCTCAATCCGACAATAATTATGTTGTAGAGACCACCAATGATTGTGTCGTCGTACGAATATTCCCTGTTAAAATAAATATTCCCTGACCAATCGAATATAATATAACAACTTGTGTACTTTGCAAAATTTATAAATATTACCCACAACTATAACATTGTATCGAATTCACTCCTTAATATTCAAAAATGATATTTATAGAAAATTCATCTTTATTCATAATAGTTGGGGTCTTACAAACAGTGATGTTAAACCATATCTAGATAAATGTGTGGTGGTGTTTATTGATGATATTTGGTTTATTCAAAAACCCAAGAAGATCATATATAATATTTGAGAATAACATTGGAGACATTAAGAAGAGAAAAGTTAAACGCAAAATTTTCCAAATGTGAATTCTGGTTGGAGAATGTACAATTGTTAGGTCATGTAATTGATAAAGACATTATTTTAGTAGATCTTGAAAAAGTGAAAGATGTGATAAATTGGGAACAACTGAAGATGCCGACGAAGGTGAGGAGTTTCTTAGGGCTAGCAGGTTATTATCGATGGTTTATTTAGGATTTTTCCAAGACAACAACATCGTTAACTAATTTGACAAGGAAAACGGTGAAGTTTGTATGGACAGAGAAGTGCGAAGAGAGTTTTCAAGAATTAAAGAAAAGGTTAAGTGTAGCACCAATGTTATCTCTTCCAGATGATACGGGAAATTTTGTGGTTTATAGCAACGCATCGCACAAGGGACTAGGTTGTGTGCTTATGCAAAACAGCAAAGTCATTGCGTATGCATCGCGATAGTTGAAGGAATACGAAAAAGGATATCTAACCCATGATTTAGAGTTAGTTGCAATAGTTTTTGCTCTAAAGATTTGGACGCATTATCTTGATAGAGAGAAATGTGAGATATGTACAGACCATAAAAGTCTAAAGTATATCTTCACACATAAGGAGTTGAATATGCGTCAAAGGCAATGGTTAGAGCTAATCAAGGATTATGATTGTGAGATTATATACCATCCATAGAAGGCGAATGTGGTGGCTGACACCTTAAGCAAGAAAGGTCGTGAAAAGTTATCAATGTTAACAGCTCAGGAAAAGTTAATAACAAAATGGAAATATTGGAGTTAGAGGCAAAAAATCTAAAAGAGTCGAGGAGAAGTTGTTTCAAATGGGCCGGTCCAACTTTAGTGGACAGAGTAAAAGAAGCTCAACTTCAAGATGAAAAGTGCGAGAGGATAAGGACAAGGGTGGCTGAAGGGGAAGGTGTTAAATTCAAAATTGATACGGAAGGGTTATTGAGGTTTGAAGGAATAATTTGGGTTCCTCCAATACCTGAAGTTAGATAAGAAATTTTGCATGAGGCACATAATTCGAGGTATTTGTTGGGTAAATTCTAGTTACACACAACACACAAGTATACATGGTCAACAAGTAATAAAGAGTAAGTAAAGTATCGTTCCAATGGAGAATTAACTAATAAAGTTTACCAAGCACTAACCCATAACCATTTCAGTCTTATTTAAACGAATGATTTGATTTTTATATTTAAACTACAAAATTAAATAAAACTAACTAATCCTAGATTGAGACTAGATAATGAAGACCTGGGATCACAATTTCATTTATTGACTCATTTAAATCCACACATTTCATGTTAAGCCAAACTAATTGTACGGGTTTGTTAATCGAGAACACGAAAGTAAAGTATAGCCATCTCTCAGTGTACCATACCCATATCACATATAATCCACAATTAATAGAATATATGTGAACACCCACATTACCTAAACCACTATATGTCTATGTGATTTACAAATAATTAAGGTTTAATCCCAAATTCTAAATTGACTACGAATGATGCTTCGATATATGTCTATCCTAAGCACAAATCATACATCCTATCACGATATAAAATATATAATCAAAAGCTATTAAGATCAGGTCCAAACCCATACTTCGTTTCTCAAGTCAATATGGGTTATCATAGTAATTGATGGCCAATCAACTAAGCAAGTAAGCAAGAATCTTAATAGACAAAACCATAGAATAGGCATACAATGAAACATATCATAAATAAATAATCCATAGAATCCATTGCAATCTCAGAAGAGAATTTACATCATATCTGAATTAACGCTACCATCCGCATATTGAATAAACATCATAAGATACAATTAAGAATCATAGAGAGAGAATGAGTAGAGAATTGTAATTTGTTCTCCTGATCCAAGATTGAATCTCCAATGCTACCCAATTGCTTCAAGTCTCCAAACTAATCAAATCTAAAAATAATATCTGCACTAATCTACTCTACTTTATTATTGAAAATTAAAGAGAGAAAGCAACAATAGTTCCTTGATCCCCCAAGGGATGGAATGCATTTTTTCATCCCTCTCGACCATCTATTATATTCAGAGTTTTAGTCGTAGTCTCCCTCTCCAAGCTGTCACCCTGCTAGATCGTTCAAATAAAAGTCAACTGAATTTTTAAGATCGGCATATTGCTACTGAATGAATAGCCTGCAGATAGGTCTTGAAAAGGCTAAATCTGCAATCTGGTAATCTGTTCTGGCGCAATTGCAAGGCTGTGTCATAGTCAAGTCAAGTTAGCGCAATTGTAGCTGCATCACCGGCCCCGATTGTTTCTCATTGACTCTTCTGCTTCAGTCTAGACTCAAGGTACTTCACTCCAAGACTTCATTCCAACATTTGGCAACATGCTTAACTCCATTTCCTTTCCATCATCAATCCATCGTATCTTTGAACACAGCTTAGCTCAAATTACACCAAGGAAGTTTCCAATACTAAAACTGCAAAACAAAGCACAAATGCATAAAAATCTATACAATAACATGAGATTAAGCACAAATTCAAGTCGGTTAATATCCAAATAAGTGGTTATAAAACCACTTATCAAATACCCCCAAACTTAAACCATTGCTTGCGCTCAAGCAACTAAAACAAAACCAAAATAAAATGCACTGTACAAACTACCATGTATGCATCCTACACTCTCATGACCTTTAATCCAATAATCAGCTAGAATTAAAATTCAATTATAATGCCTTAGAAAAAACTCCAAGATAATAAAAATGAAAATCAACCCCAGACAAGATCATAATGCACAACACCTTGCAAATCCAAATCATCAAGACCGATATAGTGTGTGAATGTGAAGCAACCACTAAACATACTGTTGAATAAATTTTTCACATACTATGCTTCTTAGAGGGAAAGAACCAGTTTTAAATCAAGATAAGCAGTAAATCAAACAAGTTCTATCCAAGACCATGTATTACTTAAGTTTAGAGTTAACAGGGGAATTTATGCCTTTATTTATAGCGAGTGCATTTTACGCTCCATCTCGCCCCTTCCAAAGATTCAAAGATTTACCTCAAGAAGGTTTCAAGAAAGATTTTCCTCTTTATTTTTATTTTTATTTTTATTTTTTTATTTTTATTTTTTTTTTTTTTTTAATAGCGAGTCTTTGAATAGGCATGCATAACAATAATCGAATTCCCCCAAACTTAAGCTTTTAATAAATTCTAGCTATCACCTAATGAAGTATTCGACATTCTTTCATTAAAACACGTAATTCTCTACCGTAAGGCAAATATGTGAAAATTTAAACTAAGCATATCATAATGGTTATTCGAAAGTGTTAACCAGGTTATATCAAGAATGCATAAATAAGGATTTATATAATGCTATAACATCACCACCTAGCTTAAGTCTCAAATCAGTTCAAAAATCAAATAGTTTTAATTTCATCACAGGCCAACTAAATAACACATCAACTGACACTGGATTCATGCAATTACAAAATGTAATATTTTTTTTAAACATAATTACTCAACAGAATGCAACACTTCCTAACACAATCAACTAAAACAAGACAAAATGCAACATGACATATACTAAATGCAACAAATAAACCTAATACCCCCAAACTTAAATACTACAATGTCCTCATTGGAGATAAAAGGTATAAGGAAACTCCCCTAGCTGTTAGCATCATCACCGTCCTCCTCTTGCTCAGGTGGAGTGTCTGGAGGTGGATAAGGAGTAGATGTCCCAAATGTCAGAAATTGAACTTGCGCTCCCAGCTAACTGAAGGCATTTGATAGAATTCGTAAAATTTTAGAGTGTTAGCTTGGAAGTTCACGTGCATCGCATACATCCTTCTTTGGAGGCGGCGAATGTCACGGTTTTGCTCGCCTCGAGGTGGGCTAGCTGAATGCGGGGCAACAGTGTCCTCTTCTTCTTCATTGTTATCTCCATCTTTTTCACTTTCTTACTCCTCCTCAGACATGATAAATCCCCAGCCCCATGGATGAGACTCTGCACCATTCCAAATGGTGTACTTTTGAATAGTGGTGTGGTCAATATCCCTCATCGACAACTGAAGAGCCTCATCATCCCAATCAACTCCCACAGCCACGCACAGTCGAGTAACAAGAGAAGCGTATGGTATGCCCCCTGAAGTACTCCCTCTCATGTATTTTAGCATTGACTGATTTATGATATGCCTGATGTCAAGTTTTTTCATCTTCAGAATGCCATATAGCAATGTAGCTTTGTCAGTCGTGACATCGGCATGATGGCTGATGGGGAGCATGTTCGCACATATGAAGTTATACCATGCCTTGGCGTATCGGCTAAGCGAGGTTTGCGGGAAATGTACCTTTCTGTCAGTGCCGGATTTGGTGGTCCATTTTGTACCTAGCTTGCACAGCTCCTTCACCAACTTGTCTAAATCTATCTCAAACCTTTGTGATTCAGCCCAGTTCTCCGCACCTGATGGCAATGTCCTCACATGGAATATCTCATTGATTGCTTCTTTGGTGTACCTCACTTGCTGTCCTTGCATAAAAGAGATGTCATTCTTAGTTTCGCGAGCGTTGGCGTAAAATTCCCTTACTATTGCCATTGGTGCAGCCACCGGTTTGGCTACCACTGAGAGCTATGTATGCCTCCTAATCTGATCCTTTAACTTTCCATCTTCTTCTCCCGGTCTGAATCCCTTCTCTGGGACAAAGGATTTACCCATTAAAACATCCATATAATAGTGATGGAACGAGAGATTCACAAATCGGCCAGTGTCCAGCACGTTTCTATTGTTATCCCCGCTCTCATGCTAACTGCTCGATGAAGGAGATGGAGTTCTAATTCGCTTGGGTGCCATGATTTTTTGATGATAGTATTCTCTTGGATGCCACTGAACCATTCAATGAACCCAAACTCTATCAATTTTCAGATCCACCCAATCGCAGCCAGTACTCAATAGAGTTCCAAAATCTGCCCCTTTATGTTACTGTGTCTTCGAATACTCACCCACAGAATTCTCTGACCTTTGATCGAACACTTGTTGTGCTACCCACTGACTAGGATGCTAAGAAATTCGGATATGGACATGTTCAGTGATGATGAATGGTTAGGTTGCTATTTCGGCAGGAATGGAGTAGGGGTATGACTTTGTTGGGATTCGCTGGACAGGTGGTGTTTAGACCCAATTCACTTGACTGCTCATAATGTTCGAAAGTGATTAAAGGGATGAAGAACTAGGGTTTAGTAGGGGAAGAGAGAATAATGTTGGATGGAATCAACAATAGATACGTAGACTGGAATCAAGGGTTTGATTTGGGGCTCTTAGATGTTCGGTTTTGTGAGAGAGAAAGAGTTTGAGAGTTTTGAAATTTTAAGGAGATGTAGAAGGCGTGGTCTGTTCCGGCTCCTTAAGTTGATTTTTAAAAACCCACATAAAGTTTTGAGCGCATTGCTATGCATTATGAATGGTTGGGAATGGGGAGAGTCATATTTGTGTTAGATCTGGCGAAGATTCATGGCGCAATTGCACTTATTTTGAAGCTGCGTTGGGGCCTTGCCATTTGGCCGCCTCGAACTCGGGTCCCGACTCACCGCTGCTCCTCAAACTTGATCCTTTTATTACTAACTTTTCTACCCCATTGGTTATCCCTGATACAGATCAAAAAGAACTCTTAGACATTTTTTAACTATAACCAATACTTACTACTAACAATTTAATTCCTATCAAAATAACAAACTAATTAATTGAAACAAAAAAAAATTAAGCACAACAAAAGGAAAATGATAGACTATAGGTACTGAAGAATTAAACAAATAGGAAGAGAGAGATTTTATGGGGTGCCTCCCATCAAGCGCTCGGTTTATAGTCCGTTAGCTTGACTCTGTTTCTTGACACCGCTATCCAATTCCCCTACGATAAGTTAAGAACCCTCCATTCATTAGAACCGCTATATATTTTTCGTAGATTCCCCATCATGCGTGTCTGTGAATTGAAGCAACCTAGCGTATTTCCTGTCCATGATGTCTCTAGTTCCATTGCATAGCTAGGTGTCTCGTCCGTTGTAATTGGGAATAAATTATTGCGTTGAGGTATGGAAAGTACAACGGACTTTTCCTCTCTTATTTTCTCTTCTTCAGCCCACCATGGTGTATACAAGGCATCTTTATCATACTGCTCATTTCCTTGAATGTGACTACCTAGAGGACATGGGTGTGTAAAACTCACTGGATTTTTCAACTCTGGTCGAGATGGCACTTGGGGTATAACACAGGTGATATGATATTCACAATTTTCCAAACCCCCAATTGTATCCTCAACGTCCACTCCTTTCAGTTCATCCAGTGGCATGCACACTTCTGGCTTTCCATCGGTTTCATCATCCATATCATAGTACCAATTGTTTTGAGGGCGATTGTTCAAGATTTTGAACATTTGATCCATCTGATTTTGCAGATTTTGAATCGACCTCTCTTGCTCAATCATCTTCTCCTCAGTTGATGCTACAAACTTGAACCACAAATTCTCCAAACTTGAATTATCTTGTTCAGTTTTAGAATCCATGTATTGAGGACCATTCATTGAAGAGTTAATGAGTTGTTCCATCTGTCGATTAAGATTTTGGGTTGATAACTCCTGACTCATTATCATCTCTTCCTGATCTGCTACGCTCTTAGACATGAATTCCTTTAACTCTGAATTTTCTTCTTGTTGCATTAGAGGTGGATATGAGAAATCCGATGGATGTGTTGGACTTGGAATGCAGTCTTGGTCTTGATAGTTACAATTCAATTCATAATCTGGGTGATACTTCCAACCTTGATGATAATTGGGATTAACATAGCTGTTGGAGTAATCACTCCCAAACTGTACTTGTCCAACCCCGGTGTTGATCGATAACTCCTGATGCTCACCTGCACAATATTCACATATAATCGCTATCTCTCGAGTATGTTCAATCGCAAGAACATCCAACCCTCCTAAAGTGTTGAAATTTGTGCTGACAATGTAGAAAATACATAGAGTCTTTCAGTTCTTGTATCCCTTGGTTGAATCCTATTTGCATAGGGCCATTGACAAGCAAAGTCATCCATGGTACCTGAAAAGAGAAAAATATAGGAAAATAATTAAAATAAAATAAAATGTTTAAATTAAAACTAATTTGATTGAAATTAATGTTGGCAAAAATTATTAGAATAATTCCCCAGTAGCGGCGCCAAAAACTTGTTGGGTAAATTCTAGTTACACACAACACGCAAGTATACGTGGTCAACAAGTAATAAAGAGTAAGTAAAGTATCGTTCCCACGGAGAATTAACTAATAAAGCTTACCAAACACTAACCCATAACCATTTCAGTCTTATTTAAACGAATGATTTGATTTTTATATTTAAACTACGAAATTAAATAAAACTAACTAATCCTAGAGTGAGACTAGATAATGAAGACCTGAGATCACAGTTTCATCTATTGACTCATTCAAATCCACACATTTCATGTTAAGCCAAACTAATTGTATCGGTTTGTTAGTCGAGAACATGAAAGTAAAGTATAGCCATCTCTCAATGTACCATACCCATATCACGTATAATCCACAATTGATAGAATACACGTGAACACCCACATTACCTAAACCACTATATGTCTATGTCATTTACAAATAATTAGGGTTTAATCCCAAATTCTCAATTGACTACGAATGGTGCTTTGGTATATGTCTATCCTAAGCACAAATCATACATCCTATCACAATATAGAATATACAATCAAAAGCTATTAAGATCAGGTCCAAACCCATACTTCGTTTCTCAAGTCAATATGGGTTATCACAGTAATTGATGGCCAATCAACTAAGCAAGTAAGCAAGAATCTTAATAGACAAACCCATAGAATAGGCATACAATGAAACATATCATAAATAAATAATCCATAGAATCCATTGCAATCTCATAATAGAATTTACATCATATCAGAATTAACGCTACCATCCGCATATTGAATAAACATCATAAGATACAATTAAGAATCACAAAGAGAGAATGAGTAGAGAATTGTAATCTGTTCTCCTGATCCAAGATTGAATCTCTAATGCTACCCAATTGCTTTAAGTCTCCAAACTAATCAAATCTAAAAATAATATCTGCACTAATCTACTCTACTCTATTATTGAAAATCAAAGAGAGAAAGCAACAATAGTTCCTTGATCCCCCAAGGGATGGAATGCGTTTTTTCATTCCTCTCAGTCGTCTATTATATTCAGAGTTTTAGTCATAGTCTACCTCTCTAAGTCCTCACCCTGCTAGATCATTCAAATAAAAGTCAACTGATTTTTAAGACTGGCGCAGCTAATCCTTGATCGAGTAGGAACTGTGGCCTATAGACTCGCTTTACCGCCTAGTATGTCTCGTGTTCATAACGTTTTTCACATATCCATGTTACTTAAATATGTGGAAGACCCGAACCACATTATTGAGTTAGAACCGGACGAAATAGCGGAAGATTTGATGTATGAAGAGGTTCCTATTCAAATCTTGGATAAGAAGGAACATATTCTACGCTCCAAGGTTATACCTCAAGTCAAAGTTTTGTGGAGAAACCACGATGTTGAGGAAATGACTTGGGAGTTAGAATCTGAAATGAAATCAAGGTATCCTTACCTCTTCAATATACCAGGTATGTACACTAATTTTGAGGGCGAAATTTCATAAGAAGGGGAGATTGTAAAACCCCAACTTTTTGAATAAAGATGAATTTTCTATAAATATTATTTTTGAATATTATGGAGTGAAATTGATATAATGTTATAGTTGTGGGTAATATTTATAAATTTTTTTGCAAAACGCAAGTTGTTATATAATATTCGATTGGCCTGGAGAATATTCGTTTTAACAGGAATATTCGTATAACCAAGACAATCATTGGTGGACCCCCAATGGAATTATTGTTGGATTGAGAAAATGACAAAAATACTTTATGAAAATAACGACGGAAGTTTTACTAGTGAACTGTTGAAACACGGTGTTAAAAAAAATCTGATACGCTGGCGTTACATACATAGTAGCACTGCGGTATTGATTATTGATGCTTACGTGATAAGTCACTTTCGGTTTTGTTGGTATTATTAATGTAATAATGAGAAAATCTTTTATATAAAAGAATACTTTTATAAAGTTATTCTATAAATAAAATATATTATATTCTATTATGTATAGTGTTGCATAGTGTTTGCATAGTAAAATCTTTTATAAAGTTATTCGTTTTATTAGATTATAAATAGAATACATTATATTTTATTTAAAAGATTTTGCTTTAAATATGGACTGTCAGATTAAAGTAAATCAATCTGGACCGTTCATGAGTTAGTTACTATGCAGTCCATTTTTCTATAAATAGAAGCTTATTCCTTCATTATTTTCTTACGAATTCATTGAACTCAAGAGAGATAAACTATAGAGAGAAAGAAGAAAGTATTCTGCTACTTTACTACTTATATATCCAGTACTCTTCTTCTTAAGGTAGGGAATATTATTTGTTGTATTCGTAAGTGGTGTTATTCTTTCTTATTCATGAAGAGAACTGTTGTTATTCCATTCTTTATTGTTCTGCTGGAATAACCAGTATACGCGGACTACCCTATACTTGGTGACATTCTTCTATTATTCTGTCTTTACTATTCTGTTGGAATATCCTGTCTATGCATGTTACGCCGAACCTGATTCCGTCTTTATTATTCAGTTGGAATATCCTATCTGTGAGTTTTATGCCGGACCTGGTTTTGTCTTTATTATTATTTTGTTGGAATATCTTATTCATGCATTTTATGCCTGGACTCGATTAAAATCCTTATTAGTATTCTGTTGGAATAACCTGTCTATGCGAAGTACCGTATGCATGGTGATATATTTATGTTGTTATTCCATTCTTTATTATTACGGTTGGAACATCTGCTTGGCATGTAATTTCTTTGACCGTTCCGTTATTTAGTATTCGTTGGAATAACACAATACATGCAAGTAATCGCATGCATGGTGATTTCTTTTGTTATTCCATTCTTTATTATACTCAGTTGGTTAAAGTATTGACTTCTATACTCCATGAAATTAGTGGATTATCCTTGATATTGGCGCTTCATCCAGTATCTTTTCATGGAAATATTCTTCTGATCATTCTTGAATTTTACTCTACAAAGCAGTATCATGTTGACAATTTGGACATTAGTAGTTCTTGGACAAATTAATTCTTGGACTTGTTTTATTGAATTCTTATATCATTGTCATCATCCTCATGTTTATATAATGTTGAAAGTCATCATGTGTATTTTGTAGTGCATAGATGGACTTGGTATGATTATGACTGAGGGATTATTCTTGTAATCATGGCCCGTATTGTTACAAATGATGTGGTAAAAGTCCTCATTGGCCCGTAGTGCATTGATGGACATTTGTTGGCATGATCATGACCATTAATGAATACACAAATATTCTTGGCCCGTAGTGCATTGATAATTATGGTCGTGATACTAAAAATATCCTTGGCCGTAGTGCAGGGGTGATTCGATGATGTGGAATATTTATTAAGCTGAGTCTCAGCGATAACAGTGATGAAAAACCTTTTTAATCATAAAAGATAGTAGATTTTATTTTCTACTTGACTCTTTTAATGGATTGCTTGTTCAGCCGCAGATTAAACTTGATGTCTATTATATTTTATCGGTTTAACATTTGTTGGAGACTAATGATAATTTATTACGAATTATCTTAGTCATAATATTTCTTCTGAAAGGCTAGTTGAGCTCACCCTTTCTTTCACTTTGTTCTCTTCGGAAATGAGAATATATTTGGGACGAGTCGGGGAAGCGGAGTGATGGTCCGGAGGATAGCATTAGTAGTCCTCACTATTACGTGAAATAGTGTGATAATAAATGTAATGAGGACTCCTTTTGAGTTTGTATAATCTCTAGTAGATAATATTTGTATTCAAACTCACAGTTTATGTTTTGTCGTATTGTACACGACAGTTATATTAATAAGTTGTATTTGAATTCTGTACCATGTATCTGGCGACCCAAGATGGGTGATGTATACCTAATTTTGGGGGCGTCACAGTTGGTATCAAAGCTTAGGGATATGATCCCTGGCTAAGATGTGAGACTAGAACTAGGAGGGGAGAGACGGGGAATTCCTTCACTTAAATTTATTTTGTATTTAAATTGGTTGGTCAGAGTTTAGAGATATCAATTAACCTTTGTTTTGTAGCAGTATCTGAAAATGACATCCAAAAATGTTGAGAATAGCAATGGAGCACAAGTGACCGTTAAGTCTCCACATATCAATAATCAAGAGAATGTGCATCAGGAAGGCGACAATCCTCATGCAAACAACAACACTGACCAAATGATGAATGATGGATTGTTCAGAGGCTTTATGCAATTCATGCAACAAAGAAGGCGAGAGCGGCTCTGTCCAAAATGTAGGTGGAAACACTAAAACTCTCTCTCAAGGCCACCGCTAAAGCAGATTCAAGGAGTTGGGACCACCAGAGTTTAAGGGAGAGCCAAAACCACTTATGGGGGAAGCATGGATAAAGCAGATCACCAAGATATTTGATGTCTTGGGATGCTCCGAGGAGCAAAAGGTTCCCTTTACCGCCTTTTTATATTGCAGAGAGAGGTGATTCTTTGGTGGGAATCGGTAAAACGTACTCAAGCTGCCGTACTGAAGATGTCTTGGGAGAAGTTCCAAGAGCTGTTCAACAACAAATACTTTCCCAAAAGTATTCGTCACATAAAGGAGGTGGAGTTTATCAAATTGGAGCAAAACAATATGATCGTGTTGCAATACGAGGCAAAATTTGCGGAGTAATCCCGGTTTGCGTCCCACTTGGTGGATAATGAAGAGAGAATGGCACGAATGTTTTTAAGAGCTTTGAAGCCAGAGATATGTCAACATCTTATTTCTCATAAACTGTGTTTGTATTCAGATGTTGTAAATAGGACTCAGTTGGTGGAACGCGATAACGAGTAAACGCAACCAAAAGAGAGCAATCGACAAAATGATAATACTAGTGAGAGCAGTCATCGAAGCGGTGACAACAAGCGTGGAGGGAATCAACAGGCCAAAAATGGTAACCACTTCGGTGGTAATCAGGGCTAAAACAATAAGAATGGACATTTCAAGAAGAGGAGATTCAACAATGATGGAAAGACGTCAGCACCAGCACCAGTTGTTAAGGAAGGAGAAAGACCACCTATCATATGCTTTAAATGCGGAGGGGAGGGACACATCAGTCCAAATTGCGCGATGCCATCCAAAGCATGTTATAATTGCGGAAAAGAAGGTCACTTAGCCCGATTTTGTCGTTCACCGAAGACAAATTCAGCTAGGATGGAGGCACCAAAGGCTGTCCCAGAAAAGTCAAAGCTGGTAGTGCAAGGGAGAGCGTTTGTTGTGACCTCCTAGAAAGCAAGGAACCCGAATGAGGTCATCACGGGTAAGCTTATCATAAACTCTAGTGAAGTCTACACTTTATTTGATACCGGTTCTACCCATTCTTTTATTTCTCCTACTTGCGCTCAACGATTAAATTTGACTCCGGAGAAATTAGACTTTAACTTATCTTTGGAAACTCCGTTGGGAGAAACCTTCATTACATCCACGGTTTATAAGTCTTATTTAGTTCAAGTTGGTACCCACACATTACCTGTCAATCTTATTGCATTAAAAATACTTGCATTTGATGTAATTCTAGGGATTGATTGGTTAACTACTCATCATGCAAAAAATTAATTATTTTCGTAAGGTTGTTAGCTTTCATATTCCTAATCGACCTATTATGCGAATTCAAGCAACCAAACCATTAAAATCAATCACTGTCATCTCAAGCCATAAAGTTATTCGTTTATTGAAAAACGGATGTCAAGCTTTCTTAGCTCAAGTCACAGATCTAAACAAAAATACGTCAATTTTGAATAATATTTCTATTGTTAATGAATTTCTTGACATATTCCCTGAAGAACTTCCTAGCCTACCCCCAGGGCGTGAAATTGAATTTTGTATCGACCTTGAACCCGGTACAAAACCCATATCTAAATCCCCATATCGAATGGCTCCTATTGAACTTCAGGAGTTAAAAACTCAACTGCAGGAATTGTTAGACATTGGCTTTATTTGTCCTAGTACTTCTCCTTGGGGTGTTCCTGTTCTATTCGTGAAGAAGAAAGATGGGAGTATGCAACTTTGTATTGATTATCGGGAGTTGAATCATGTCACCATCAAAAATAGGTACCCATTGCCACGTATTGATGACCTGTTTGACCAGTTGCAAGGAGCCAAATTCTTTTCAAAGATTGATCTTCGTTCCGGATATCACCAATTGAAGATTAGAACCGATGACATTCCAAAGACGGCTTTCAGAACTCAGTACGGGCATTATGAATTCCTAGTCATGTCCTTTGGATTGACTAATGCTCCTGCTGCCTTCATGGATATGATGAACCGTGTATTCAAGGAATATTTGGATCACTTTCTGGTCGTCTTTATTGATGACATCCTCATATATTCTAAAACCCGTGAGGATTATGAGCAACACTTGAGGTTGATACTCCAAAAGCTTCGTGAATATAAGCTTTATGCCAAGTTGAAGAAATGCGAGTTCTGGCTTGAGGAAGTAACATTCCTTGGGCACGTGGTATCAAGTCATGGAATATCTGTTGACCCAACAAAGATTGAAGCTATTCAAAGTTGGGAGCAACCTAAATCAGTAACCAAAGTATGTATCTTTCTCGGCCTAGCTGGTTATTATCGGAGATTCATAGAAGGGTTTTCTCGAATCGCTACTCCACTAACTCAGCTGACACAGAAAGATACAAAGTTCGGTTGGAGCGAGGAATGTGAGAAGAGTTTTCAAGAACTCAAGAGGAGACTCATTTCAGCACCTGTTCTGAGAATACCATCTGGTTCGGAGGGATTTATCATCTAGTGATGCTTCGGGCAAAGGGTTAGGATGTGTTCTCATGCAACATGGGAAAGTCATAGCCTATGCCTCACGACAACTCAAAGAATATGATAGGAATTATCCTACTCATGATCTAGAGTTGGCAGCTGTTGTCTTCGCACTAAAGATTTGGAGGCATTACTTTTATGGGGAGAAAGTGGAGATCTTTACGGATCATAAAAGCCTCAAATATTTCTTCACTCAAAAGGAACTCAACATGCGACAACGACGTTGGCTTGAACTGTTGAAATATTATGATCATACCATCCAATACCATCCTGGAAAAGCGAACGTGGTAGCTGACGCATTGAGTAGAAGATCATATGCGGGTACGAGTGCAATATTATCAACGCAAAGGCCCATTTTGTATGACTTGCAAAGGATGGAGATAGAGATAAAGACTCCAAGGACCCATGTGATGATGGCAAATATATGAGTAGAATCGACTTTAATTGATAAAATTAAAGCTGCTCAAGTTACAGATCCGGAGCTGATGCGTATGAAGAAGAAAGTGCAAGAAGGTGCGATGCCAGAAGCAAGAATCGATGAAGAAGGAATACTTCGAGTCAACTCCAGACTTTGTGTTCCTAACGACCCTGATTTAAAGTATAAAATCATGATGGAGATGCACAACACACCGTTTGTAATCCATCCTGGGAGTACCAAAATGTATCATGATCTTCAACATACATTTTGGTGGGGCAATATGAAGAGAGAGATAACGCTGTTTATCTTAAGGTGTCTAACGTGTGAACGAGTCAAGGTGAAGCATCAAGTACCAAAAGGTCCATTGCAACCACTTGAAATTCCAGAATGGAAGTGGGAGAACATTACCATGGATTTCGTTACTGGTCTTCCCAAAGTTTCTCAAGGCATAGATGCGATTTGGGTCATTGTTGATAGATTGACCAAGTCTGCTCATTTCTTACCGAAATCAAGGTATCCTTACCTCTTCAATATACCAGGTACGTACACTAATTTTGAGGGCAAAATTTCATAAGAAGGGAAGATTGTAAAACCCCAACTTTTTGAATAAAGATGAATTTTCTATAAATATTATTTTTGAATATTATGGATGTGACGCCCCCAAAATTAGGTATACGTCACCCATCTTGGGTCGCCACTTACATGGTACATAAATTCAAATACAAACTTAATTATACATCTGTCGTGTAACATACGACAATACATAAACTGAGAGTTCTAATAGGAATATTGTCATTTAGACAATATCAATACTCAAGGAGTCCTCATTAAATTTATTGTCACACTATTTAACAGAATAGTGAGGACTACTAATGCTATCTTCGGGACCATCACTCTTTTCCCCGACTCGTCCCAAATTTATATTCTCATTTCTGAAGAGAACGGTGAGAAAGAAAGGGTGAGCTCAACTAGCCCAAAGAAGAAATATTATAACTAAGATAATGCGAGAATAAATTATCAATAGTCTTCAACAATGTTAAACCGATAAAATACAATAGACAACCGGTTTAAGCTGCAGTGAATGAATATGCAATCCATTAAAAGAGTCAAGTAGAAAATAAAGTCTACTATCTTTTAGGTTTTAAAAGGTTTTCATCAATTTTATCACTAAGACTCGGTTTAATGAATAAACCACAATATCTAATCATCCATGTACCACGATCAAGGATTTTCATCAAATTATCAATGGTCATAACTATACCGAATCACCCCGGTCATAATCATACCAAAACTATCCATCACTGCATTACAGGCAACTGAAAACTTTTGTCACATCATTTATATCAAGCCATGATTATACCGAATGATCCTCGGTCATAATCATACTAAGTTCATCTATGCACGTAAGCCAAAGATAACATAATATAACATGAGGATGATGACAATGACATAATAATTCAATAAAACAAGTTCACGAATTAATTTATTAGGGAACTAATAACGTCCAAATTGTCAACATGATCTTGCGCTTTGTAGAGTAAAATTCAAGAATGCTCGGAAAAATATTTTCATTAAAAATCTTTGGATGAAGCGCAAATATCAAGGATATTCCACTAAATTCATGGAGTATAGAAGTCAAAATTTTAACCATTTGAGTATAATAGCGAATGAAATAACAAAAGAAATCACCATGCATGCGGTGCCAGATACAGGCAAAAGTTATTCAACAGAATAATAAATCTGATAATAATAAAAAGCGGAACCGTGGGTGTAAAACACATGACGAGGATATTCCAATAGAATAATAAAGATGAGAATAATAAAAGCGGAACCGAGTAAGGCACAGAAAGCTGAATAGGATGTTCAACGGAATAATAAAATAATAGAAGAATGTCACTAAATATAGGGGATTAAGATATATCTGAGTTATTCCAATGTAATAAATAAGAATGGAATAATATAAGGATTTCACCAAGTATAGGTATTTAGCATATATACGAAGTCATGTATAGGGTATGCCACTTTTACGAGTTTTTCCAACGAGAATAATAACGAATGGAATAATGAAGTTCTCTTCATGAATAAACAAAAATAACACTCCTTACGAGTACAACAAATAATATTCCCTACCTTAGAAGAAGTGAATATTGGAAAAGTGAAGTAGCAAAATACTTTTCTTCTTTCTCTCTATAGTTTTCTCTCTATAGTTTCAATTGAATTCGTAAGAAATAATGAAGGAATGAGCTTTCTATTTATAGAAAAAGCGAGGGTGGCTCTTGGTCTTAACGAAGGGTCAAAATGACTCTTGGTAATATTGAAGAGACAACTACTATTTCATGAAGGGTAATTAACCCTTGGAACAATCAAGAAGCGAGTTAACTCTTGGTAATATTGAAGGGACAACTACTATTTGCGAAGGGGTAATTACTATTACGAAGGTAATTACTATTGAAGAAGGTAATTACTATTGACGAAGGTAAATACTATTGGCGAAGGTAATTACTATTCACAAAGGTAATTACTATTCACAAAGGTAATTACTATTGTGAAGGTAAATACTATTGACGAAGGTAAATACTATTGACTAAGGTAATTACTATTCACAAAGGTAATTACTATTCACAAAGGTAATTACTATTGACGAAGGTAAATACTATGACGAATGAAGGACTCTTAAATGATGACATATGCCCCCCCCATAAAATAATCAAACTTACCACAAACGTCTCATAATGAGACTCTTTATATACATCAAGGATTGAATAAATATTACCACAAATCATTTTATTTTTAATCAACACATATTTAATCTTTCAACAATTATTAATCATTTATAACTTGTCGTCTCAATTAATAATTTAATACTATAACATATTATCTGAGATGATCTTGTGACAATAATTGAATCAATAATATAAGAGATATGATCGTGAAGCAATTCTTGTAGCAATAATTGAGCATAGGTGGGTGACTTCTCACGTAAGCATCAATAATCAATATCGTGTGCTACTATACAACTACGGCGTATTCTTGTACTTTTTACTAGGGTAGTTCAGCAGTTTTGATGATAACACCTCTGTAGTTATTTTTATAGAAAAATAATTTTGTCTTTTTTCTAACTACGACAATACTTCCGTTAATGGGGTCCCATTGATGATTGGTAAAAGTAAATACGAATATTCCCCGAAAAAAGAATATTCCCCGACCAAACGAATATTTTATAACAACTTGCTTACTTTGCAAAATTTATAAATATTACCCACAACTATAACATTATATCAAATTTATTCCATAATATTTATAAAAATTCATCTTTATTTATAAAAATTTGAGTCTTACAACCTCTCCTTCTTATGAAATTTAAGCCCTCGAAATTAGGGTGCGATACTGATATGATAAGAAGAGGTGAGGATACCTTGAATACCTTTATCGTTAAAAATATTAAATTCATCTTCGTAATCCTAGCCAAAGATATTCATTAACAATTCATCTTTGCACTGAGCCAAAGATATACAATCTGTAAAACCAATAATCCGAGACGCGACTTAATAAGTATCACGACCACGAATTATCCATGCACCTTCTTGCCAAGGATATTCGTGTTTTCAATCTACTGTCGTGATGATTATACCGAATAATCCTTTGGTCATAATCATACCAAGTCTATCAATGCACTACTACCAAAGATGACTTTTACCACATACGTGAATTAATATTTCATTCTTTGAGACTCATTTCAATAATTAATCCATATCATCGAATCATCCCCGCACTCTGAGGGCCGAGGATATTCATTAGTATCACGACCACGAATTATCCATGCACTACGGCCAAAGATAATCGTGTATTCATTAGTATCATGACCACAAATTATCCATGCACTACGACCAAAGATAATCGTGTATTCATTAGTATCACGACCACAAATTATCCATGCACTACGGCCAAAGATAATCGTGTATTCATTAGTATCACGACCACAAATTATCCATGCACTACGGCCAAAGATAATCGTGTTTTCAATTACGGTTATGATTATATCGAACAATCCCTGGTCATAATCATACCAAGTCCATCTATTCACGTAAGCCACAGATGACTTTCAACATAATATAAGCGTGAGGATAATGATATAAAGAATCAATCAAATGAGATAAAGGATAAATATTAAACATTTATAATATAATTTATCCAGGATTCAAGAATATCCCCATGTTATCAATCACTTAATAATCTCATAATCTAATATCATTAATATTATAACAATATTTTAATCACTTCTTAAATTTATAAACAATTTATCTCAATTGTTTACGCTTTACCATATAATGCATTTAATCATTCAAAAATGCCATACTCATAAGATATCATCACCAATTATCAAATTCCTCATCAAAAAAATATGCATATACTCTATATAGGATTCTCTAGCCATAAAATCCTATTTTCAACTTTGTTACTTCACATAACATATTTAACTCATATGTTCGTAACTAAACTATTTTCATGAAAAATACTAAATCAGTCCCAAAAATATTTCTTTTCTGGGATTTAGTATAATATAGTCCCATAATGAAAATATATTTTTTCTCGAATTTTTAAAATTCATTTACTATTTTTCAAAAATCAATTTCTAATTAATTCCTTAAGAAATTAGCTACCTCAAGTTTAACTCCAAAATTCTCAAATCTTGGAAGGACCTTACACATGTTAATGTGAGCCTCGATTTAAATTTCATGGTCATCGGAGTTATAGAACTCCGGTTATAGCATTTTTTCGTCAAAAAAACCTAAATATTGAAATGGTCATAACTTGTTCATTTTAAGTCGAGAATGAGCTCATTTTTGGACAGGAGGTACTTTATAACATATATTTTCATGTCCCAAAAGGCCAGAATTTTTCACATAAATTTAGTGGCCGAAACAGCCCCTTAAAGTTTACGGGCGCAGTAGCGTTTTTTGTAATTTGGAGCTTTGGACTCTTTTGCTAAATTCAGGTTACACGAAAATTTACAACACCTTTTCGGTGATTCCACTTGGATAAGCTACAAAACTCATAGATCTAACTCTAGGACTTGACCACACTCAAAAATTCAAAATATAATAGGAGATATGGTCAATTGAATTTCATATTACGTTTTTACCAAAATCGATTTTTCAACCCTTTGTGATTTCTAAGAAACTTTCATGTTTTCACATAATAACCACATAACTCATCATAACACTTACTAATACTTCATATACCCATGATTTTCATTAGTCCAATGCTTTTATTATGACTTTCATCATAATCCTCGTAAGCAGATCCTTTTAGTTGAAGAAATATTTGAGGGTTTAAGAAATGGATTTTTGTGTCTTTGGGGTTGATACAAAATTCGATTTCATGCTCTAGGGTAGGCTAGGAAATCTTCAAGAATACGTCAAGAAATTTATTAATGATTGAAATATCATTCAAAGCGCTACTCTTATCCAAGACTTGGATAAGACGTTACATTGATACCAATTGTGACTTCTATCCTTTAACCTAGATATAGCACCTCACAATGATACTTATCAACTTGTCATCGTCATTCACGACGCCGCTTCTGAAAGTCCGGCTTCGGTGCATTCCACACAAGGAAGTCAACAACGAAAGGATCGGGGCTCTTTACTTATGGCTTGATATAACGTTGATTAACTTTAGGGTTTGGTTACTTTGAATTAGTATAACTTGGGTTGGTTAGGAATATGAAAGCTAACAACCTTACAAAAAGAATAATAAGTAGTTAATCAATCGTTTTCAAAAATTACCTCAAAGGCAAGTATTTTCAAAGAGATAAGATCGTGAAAGTGTTTATTTGAAACAACAAGATTAATAAGCGGTGGAGGTAACGAAGGTTTCTCCCAACGAAGTTTCAATAGATAAATCAAAGTCTAATTTTTTTGAGTCAAATTTAAACATTGAACACAACTAGGTAGAATAAAAGAGTGGGTAGAACTTGTATTGAATAAAGTATAGACTTCGCAATAATTTATAATTAATTTACCGTAATAACCGTTCGGGTTTCTCGACAAACGCTCTCGCTTAAATTATCGAGTTTGACTTTACTATAGGTACATTCCACCCTTAAGTGCTTCTTTACATTCACGATCCATGATTTGAATCATTATTCTCGATCCATATCGAATTCGGGTTGACCGCTATATGCATGTGGTAATTAGAATTAGATGTTGGGTTCTCCAATTCTTTGTCAAAAAGCAAAGTCCATTTCATCTATTTTGGCTTTATTGGATGGGACGTCTTTTTCTACACTATCAACGCGTTGTGTAGCTTTTACCCATGCATCGTCTATTCTCCTTCGTTCGATTGTTTCTTCTTTCATTTGATCTTTGATTTTTAAATTCTCGATTCCAACTTTAATATCTTACACACCGCTTGCCAAAGCGTGATTTTGTTCGAGCATCACATATCGGGTAACCCAATTTTGAATTATTGTATCCCTTTGTTTTCCCACGGCCGATTTGCGTTCTTCAACCTTGTTCTTCTAGCTCACGAACACGATTTTGTAATTCTAAGTTTTGATCATAAATTTCTTCTAACCAATTCTCCTCGGGTTCCTCTTCTTCCTCACTCTCTCTCATTTGCTACCTCTACAACTAGCGGGTGCAACAATTAGTTCTTCATTCACTATGTGGATATCTCTAATTTGTTCCTATATCTCGACTTTGCATTAACACGATTAGTGATTAAAGGTGTCAGCGGTCACATTCACTCCATTGTGAATATTTTCATTTGCCATTTCCAAACAACGCCACAACACGAGGGTTAATTAATATATCAAATATTATCCCTATACTCTGACGTGACCAATTAAATAACAAATAAACTTAGGTAGGTCATACTAGCGAAGGAATTCCCGTCTCTCCCTCCTAGTTCTTATCTAGCATCTTAGCTTGAGGATCATATCCTAAGCTCGATACCAATGTGGCGCCCCCAAAATTAGGTATCGTCACCCATCTTGGGTCGCCACTTACATGGTATATAAATTCAAATACAAACTTAATTATACATACCGTGCCGTGTAACATACGACAATACATAAATTGAGAGTTCTAATAGGAATATTGTCATTTAGACAATATCTATACTCAAGGAGTCCTCATTACATTTATTGTCACACTATTTAATGAGAATAGTGAGGACTACTAATGCTATCTTGGGACCATCACTCTTTTCCCAGACTCGTCCCAACTATATTCTCATTTCAAGAAGAAACGGTGAAAGAAAGGGTGAGCTCAACTAGCCCACTAAGAAATATTATAACTAAGATAATGCGAATAAATTATCAATAGTCTTCAACAATGTTAAAGCGATAAAATACAATAGACAACCGGTTTAAGCTGCGGGTGAATATGCAATCCATTAAAAGAGTCAAGTAGAAAATAAAGTCTACTATCTTTTAGGTTTTAAAAGGTTTTCATCAATTTTATCACTAAGACTCAGTTTAATGAATAAACCACAATATCTAATCATCCCTGTACCACGGTCAAGGATTTTCATCAAATTATCAATGGTCATGACTATCTTGAATCACCCACGGTCATAATCATACCAAAAACTATACATCAATTTGCATTACGAGAGCCATCGAGGACTTTTGTCACATCATTTATATTAAGCCATGATTATACTAGAATGATCCACGGTCATAATCATACTAAGTTCATCTATGCACGTAAGCCAAAGATAACATAATATAACATGAGGATGATGACAATGACATAATAATTCAATAAAACAAGTTCACGAATTAATTTATTCAGGAACTAATAACGTCCAAATCGTCAACATGATCTTTGTATTGTAGAGTAAAATTCAAGAATGCTCGGAAAAATATTTTCATTAAAAATCTTTGGATGAAAGCGCAAATATCAAGGATATTCCACTAAATTCATGGAGTATAGAAGTCAAAATTTTAACCAACTGAGTATAATAGCGAATGAAATAACAAAAGAAATCACCATGCATGCGGTACTTCGCATAGACAGGTTATTCCAACAGAATAATAAATATAGAATAATAAAAACGGAACCAGGTCCGGTGTAAAACACACAGACATGATATTCCAATAGAATAATAAAGACAGAATAATAAAGACGGAACCAGGTCCGGCGTAAAGCACAGACAGGATGTTCCAACGGAATAATAAAATAATAGAAGAATGTCACCAAGTATAGGGGATTCCGCATATACAGGTTATTCCAACAGAATAAATAAGAATGGAATAATATAAGGATTTCACCAAGTATAGGGTATTCCGCATATATATAAGTGTCATGTATAGGGTATTCCACTTTTACGAGTTATTCCAAGCGAGAATAATAAAGAATGGAATAATGAAGTTCTCTTCATGAATAAAAGAAAAATAACACCACTTACGAGTACAACAAATAATATTCCCTACCTTAGAAGAGAGTGAATATTGGAAAAGTGAAGTAGCAAAATACTTTTCTTCTTTCTCTCTATAGTTTCTCTCTCAGAGTTTCAATTGAATTAAGTAAGAAATAATGAAGGAATGAGCTTTCTATTTATAGAAAAGCGAGGGTGGCTCTTGGTCTTAACGAAGGGTCAAAATGACTCTTGGTAATATTGAAGAGACAACTACTATTTCTTGAAGGGTAATTAACCCTTGGAACAACTTAGAAGAGGCGATTAACTCTTGGTAATATTGAAGGACAACTACTATTTTTGAGGGGTAATTACTATTGTGAAGGTAATTACTATTGATGAAGGTAATTACTATTGAAGAAGGTAATTACTATTGATGAAGGTAAATACTATTGGACGAAGGTAATTACTATTCACAAAGGTAATTACTATTCACAAAGGTAATTACTATCGACGAAGGTAAATACTACTATTGTGAAGGTAAATACTATTGTGAAGGTAATTACTATTCACAAAGGTAATTACTATCCACAAAGGTAATTACTATCGTGAAGGTAAATACTATCGATTTGAAGGACTCTTAGATGATGACATATGCCCCCCCATAAAATAATCAAACTTACCACAAACGTCTCATATGAGACTCTTTATATACATCGAGGATTGAATAAATATTACCACAAATCATTTTATTTTTAATCAACACATATTTAATCTTTCAACAATTATTAATCATTTATAACTTGTTGTCTCAATTAATAATTTAATACTATAACATATTATCTGAGATGATACTTTGACAATAATTGAATCGATAATATAAGAGATATGATGCGCGCAATTACCAGTAGCAATAATTGAGCATAGTGAGTGACTTCTCACGTAAGCATCGATAATCAATATCGTGTGTACTCTTATCTAACTCACGCGTATTATTGTACTTTTACTACTGAGTAGTTCAACAGTTTTAATGGTAACACTTGGTAGTTATTTTTATAGAAAAATAATTTTGTCATTTTTCTAACTACGACAATACTTAGTTGTGGGGTCCACCAATGATTGAGTGTCGTAAATGCGAATATTCCCGACAAAAAAAGAATATCCCTGACCAAGCGAATATTTTATAACAACACTTACTTTGCAAAATTTATAAATATTACCCACAACTATAACATTATATCAAATTTATTCCATAATATTCAAAAATAATATTTATAAAAATTCATCTTTATTTATAAAAGTCGAGGTCTTACAATGGGTGAAATTGATATAATGTTATAGTTGTGGGTTATATTTATAAATTTTGCAAAGTATGCAAGTTGTTATATAATATTTGATTGGTCTGGGAATATTCGTTTTAACGAGGAATATTCGATAACCAAGACAATCATTAGTGGACCCCACAAATGAATTATCATTTGATTGAAAAATGACAAAAATACTTTATGAAAATAGCGGCGGAAGTTTTACTGTTGCTGAAACACCCGTGTTAAAAGTCTGAGAATCTGGCGTGGTCGCATAGTAGTACACGTATTGATTATTGATGCTTACGTGATAAGTCACTTTCGCTTTTATTGGTATTATTAATGTAATAATACAAAAAATCTTTTTATATAAAAGCAGAATACTTTTATAAAGTTATTCTATAAATAGAATATATTATATTCTATTATGTATAGTGTTGCATAGTGTTTGCATAGTGTTTGTATAGTAAAATCTTTTATAAAGTTATTCGTTTTATTAGATTATAAATAGAATATATTATATTTTATTTAAAAGATTTTGCTTTAAATATGGACCGTCAGATTAAAGTAAATCAACTGGATCGATTTCATGAGTTAGTTACGATGCGATCCATTTTTCTATAAATAAGCTCATTCCTTCATTATTTTCTTACGAATTCTTTGAAACCTTGAGAGATAAACTATAGAGAAAGAAGAAAGTATTACGCTACTTCATTACTTATATTTCCAGTACTCTTCTCCTTAAGGTAGGGAATATTATTTGTTGTATTCGTAAGGGGTGTTATTCTTTCTTATTCATGAAGAGAACTGTTGTTATTCCATTCTTTATTGTTCTGCTGGAATAACCAGTATACACATACTACCCTATACTTGGTGACATTCTTCTATTATTCCGTCTTTTTACTATTACATTTGGAATATCCACGTCTTTACGTTTTCTGGTGGGACTGATTCCGTCTTTGCTATTTCATTGGAATATCATGTACTATGCTGTTTTCTGCAGGACTTGGTTAAAATCTTTATTATTATTACATTGGAATATCCCGTCTCTATGCATTTTCTGTAGGACTGATTAAAAGTCCTTATTAGTATTACATTGGAATAACTTTTGTACATCTGCAAGTACCGCATGCATGGTGATATATTTATGTTGTTATTCCATTCTTTATTATTCTGTTAGAACATCCTGTCGGTGCGAATTTTGCCTGACCTGGTTCCGTTATTTAGTATTCTGTTGGAATAACCGTCTGTCGCTGATACCGCATGCATGGTGATTTCTTTTGTTATTCCATTCTTTATTATACTCAATTGGTTTAAGTTTTGACTTCTATACTCCATGAAATTAATGGAATATCCTTGATATTTGTGCTTCATCCAGTATCTTTTCATGGAAATATTCTTCTTATCATTCTTGAATTTTAATCTACAAAGCAGTATCATGTTGACAATTTGGACATTAGTAGTTCTTGGACAAATTAATTCTTGGACTTGTTTTATTGAATTCTTATATCATTGTCATCATCCTCATGTTTATATTATGTTGAAAGTCATCGTGGCACGTGAAAGTGCATAGATGGACTTGGTATGATTATGACCGGCGATTATTCGGTATAATCATGACCGTAATGTTACAAATGATGTGGTAAAAGTCCTCATTGGCCCGTAGTGCATTGATGGATAGTTGTTGGCATGATCATGACCATTAATGAATACACAAATATTCTTGGCCCATAGTGCATTAATAATTGTGGTCGTGATACTAAAGAATATCCTTGGCCGTAGTGCAAGGGTGATTCGATGATATCGAATATTTATTAAGCTGAGTCTCAGCAATAACAGTGATGAAAAACCTTTTTAATCATAAAAGATAGTAGATTTTATTTTCTACTTGACTCTTTTAATGGATTGCTTGTTCCGCTGCAGTTAAACTTGATGTCTATTATATTTTATCAGTTTAACATTGTTGGAGACTAATGATAATTTATTTTGCATTATCTTAGTCATAATATTTCTTCTTGGGCTAGTTGAGCTCATCCTTTCTTTCCTTTGTTCTCTTGTGAAATGAGAATATCATTTGGGAAGAGCTAGGGAGCGAGTGATGGTCAAAGGATAGCATTAGTAGTCCTCACTATTTTGTGAAATAGTGTGATAATAATTGTAATGAGGACTCCTTTTGAGTTTGTATAATCTCTAGTAGATAATATTTGTATTCAAACTCACAGTTTATGTTTTGTCGTATTATACACGACAGTTGTATTAGTAAGTTGTATTTGAATATTGTACCATGTATCTGGCGACCCAAGATGGGTGATGTATACCTAATTTTGGGGGCGTCATAGTTGGTATCAAAGCTTAGGGATATGATCCCTGGCTAAGATGTGAGACTAGAACTAGGAGGGGAGAGACGAGGAATTCCTTCACTTAAATTTATTTTGTATTTAAATTGGTTGGTCAGAGTTAAGAGATATTATGTTACATGTCAATTAACCTTTGTTTTGTGGCAGTATCTGAAAATGACATCCGAAAATGTTGAGAATAGCAATGGAGCACAAGAGACGATTGAGTCCCCACATATCAATAATCAGGAGAATGTGCATCAAGAAGGAGACAATCCTCATGCAAACAACAACACTGACCAAATGATGAATGGTGGATTGTTCAGAGGCTTTATGCAATTCATGCAACAGCAAGGGAGAGCGGCTCCTGTCCAAAATGTAGGTGGAAACACTAGAAACTCCCGGGCGGTCACCGCTAAATAGTTCAAGGAGCAGGGACCACCGGAGTTTAAGGGAGAGCCAAAACCACTTTTGGTGGAAGCATGGATAAAGCAGATCACCAAGATATTTGATATCTTGGGATGCTCTGAGGAGCAAAAAGGTTCCTTTCACGCCTTGTATGTTGCGGAGAGGCGATTCTTGGTGCGAATCGATGAAAACGTACTCAACCTACTGATGAAGATGTCTTGGGAGAAGTTCAAGAGGCATTCAACGACAAATACTTTCCCAAAAGTATTATTCGTCACATGAAGGAGGTGGAGTTTATAAAATTGGAGCAAAACAATATGACCAGTGTGTCGCAATACGAGGCAAAATTTGTGGAGTTATCCACATTTGCGTCCCACTTTGTGGATAATGAAGAGAGAATGGCGCGAATGTTTTTAAGAGGTTTGAAAGCGGAGATCGTCAACATCTTATTTCTCATAAAGCGTGTTTGTATTGGATGTTGTAAATAGGGCTCGGTTGGTGGAAGCGCGATAACGAGTCAATATGACAAAAAGAAGCAATCGGAAAAATGATAATACCGGTGAGAAGCGATCATCGAGGCGGTGACAACAAGCGTGGAGGATTCAACGGGCGGAAATGGTAACCACCCGGATGTAATCGGGGCTAAAACAATAAGAATGGACATTTCAAGAAGAAGAGATTCAACAATGATGGAAAGGCGTCGACCAAAGACCAGTTGTTAAGGAAGGAGAAAGACCACCTATCATATGCTTCAAATGCAAAGGGAGGACACATTAGTCCAAATTGCGCGATGCTTAGTCAAAGCATGTTATAATTGTGGAAGAGAAGGTCACTTAGCTCGATTTTGTCATTCATCAGAAGACAAATTCAGACTAGGATGGACACCAAAGGTACGTCCCCGGAAAAGTCAAAGCCGATAGTGCAAGGGAGAGCATTTGTTGTGACCTCCCAGAAAGCAAGGAACCCGAATGAGGTCATCACGGGTAAGCTTATCATAAACTCTAGCGAAGTCTTCACTTTATTTGATATCGGTTCTACCCATTCTTTTATTTCTCCTACTTGCGCTCAACGATTAAATTTGACTCCGGAGAAATTATACTTTGACTTGTCTTTGGAAACTCCGTTAGGAGAAACCTTCATTACATCCACGGTTTATAAGTCTTGTTTGGTTCAAGTTTGTACCCACACATTACCTGTCGATCTTATTGCATTAAAAATACTTGCATTTGATGTAATTCTAGGGATTGATTGGTTAACTACTCATCATGCAAAAAATTGATTATTTTTGTAAGGTTGTTAGCTTTCATATTCCTAATCGACCTATTATGCGAATTCAAGCAACCAAACCATTAAAATCAATCACTGTCATCTCAAGCCATAAAGCTATTCGTTTATTGAAAAATGGATGTCAAGCTTTCTTAGCTCATGTCACAGATCTAAACAAAAATACTTCAGTTTTGAATAATATTTCTATTGTTAATGAATTTCCTGACGTATTCCCTGAGGAACTTCCTGGCCTACCCCCAGAGCGTGAAATTGAATTTTGTATCGACCTTGAACCTGGTACAAAACCCATTTCTCAATCCCCATATCGAATGGATCCTATTGAACTTCAGGAGTTAAAAACTCAATTGCAGGAATTGTTAGACATTGGCTTTATTCGTCCTAGTACTTCTCCTTGGGGTGCTCCTGTTCTATTCGTGAAGAAGAAAGATGGGAGTATGCGACTTTGTATTGATTATCGGGAGTTGAATCATGTCACCATCAAAAATAGGTACCAATTGCCACGTATTGATGACCTGTTTGACCAGTTGCAAGGAGCCAAATTCTTTTCAAAGATTGATCTTCATTCCAGATATCACTAATTGAAGATTAGAACCGATGACATTCAAAAGCGGCTTTCGGAACTTCGATGCGGGCATTATGAATTCCTAGTCATGTCCTTTGGATTGACTAATGCTCCTGCTGCCTTCATGGATATGATGAACCTTGTATTCAAGGAATATTTGGATCACTTTCTGGTCGTCTTTATTGATGACATCCTCATATATTCTAAAACCCGTGAAGATCATGGGCAACACTTGAGGCTGATACTCCAAAAGCTTCGTGAATATAAGCTTTATGCCAAGTTGAAGAAATCACGAGTTACGGCGAGAAGTAGCATTCCTTGGGCACATAGTATGAAGTCATGGAATATCATTGACCCATCAAAGATTGAAGTTATTCAAAGCTGGGAGCAACCTAAATCAGTGACCGAAGTACGTAGCTTTCTCGGCTTAGCTGGTTATTATCGGAGGTTTGTAGAAGGGTTTTCTCGAATCACTACTCCACTAACTCAGCTGACTCGGAAAGATACAAAGTTCGGTTGGAGCGAGGAATGTGAGAAGAGTTTTCAAGAATTCAAGAGGAGACTCATTTCAAAGACTGTTACGACAATACCATCGGTTCGGAGGATTTGTCATCTCTGATGATGCTTGGCAAAGAGGTTAGGATGTGTTTTCATGCAACATGGGAAAGTCATAGCCTATGCCTCACGAAAACTCAAAGAAAATGAGAGGAATTATCCTACTCATGATCTATAGTTGGCAGATGTTGTCTTCGCACTAAAGAATTAGAGGCATTACTTGTATGGGGAGAAAATGGAGATCTTTACGGATCATAAAAGCCTCAAATATTTCTTCACTCAAAAGGAACTCAACATGCGACAACGATGTTGGCTTGAGATGTTGAAAGATTATGATCATACCATCCAATACCATCCTGGAAAAGAGAACGTGGTAGCTGACACATTGAGTAGAAGATCATATGCGGGTATGAGTGCAATATTGTTAACGCAAAGGCCCATTTTGTATGACTTGCAAAGGATGGAGATAGAGATAAAGACTCCAGAGACCCACGTGATGATAACAAATATACGAGTAGAACCAACTTTAATTGATAACATTAAAATTTGCTCAAAATTCTGATCCGGGTGATCGCGTATGAGGAAGAAAGTGCAAGAAGGTGCGATCTTAGGAAGCAAGAATCGATGAAGAGGAATACTTGAGTCAACTCGGACTTTGTGTTCCTAACGACCCTAATTTAAAGTATAAAATCATGATGGGCGCACAACACACCATTTGCAATCCATCACAGGAGTACCAAAATGTATCATGATCTTGACATACATTTTGGTGGGGAAATATGAAAGAGAGATAATTTTGTTTATCTCAAGGTGTTTAACGTGTCGGCGAGTCAAGGAAGCGAGCATCAAGTACCAAAAGGTCCATTACAACCACTTGAAATTCCGAATGGAAGTGGGAGCACATTACCATGGATTTCATTACTAGTCTTCCCAAAGTTTCTCAAGGCATAGATGCGATTTGGGTCATTGTTGATAGATTGACCAAATTCGCTCATTTCTCTACCAAATCGAGAAACTTATACACTTGAAACGTCTTGCTCGTATATATACATAAATGAGGTTGTAAGATTGCATAGTATGCCGGTATCCATAGTTTACGATCAAGACCCAAGATTCACTTCGCGATTTTGGGTTAGTTTGCAAAAAGCTATGGGCGCAGATTTACGATTTAGCTTTCGGCAATATCATCCTCGAGACGAGCAGACGATCGGAGAGGACTATTCAAACTCTTGAAGATCTATTAAGACAATGTGTCCTTGATTTCAAGGGATGTTGGGACAAGTTCTTACCATTGGTGGAGTTTTTCTACAACAACGAGTTATCAAGCAAGTATTGGCATGGCTCCATTGAGGCGTTGTATGGAAGAAAATGTCGTTCTCGGTATCTTTGGGATGAGGTGGGTGAAGCAACGTTGTTGGGGCCGGAGTTGATGCGTATGACTATGGAAAAAATTCAAACGATCCGGCAACGTATAAAAACCTCACAAGATCGACAAAAGAGTTATGCCGATCTTCATCAAAAGGACGTGGAATTCGATATAGGAGATCATGTGTTGTTATGTGTTGCTCCATAGAAAGGAGTTACGAGATTTGGAAAGAGAGGAAGGCTCAATCCTTGATTCATCGACCCATTTTAATCCTTGATTAAGTAGGAAGCGTGGCTATAGACTCGCTTTACACCGCCAAGTATGTCTCGTGTTCATAACGTTTTTCACATATCCATGTTACGTAAATATGTGGAACACCCGAACCACATTATTGAGTTAGAACCTGACGCTACCATCCGCATATTGAATAAACATCATAAGATACAATTAAGAATCACAGAGAGAGAAAGAGTAGAGAATTGTAATCTGCTCTCTCTGAGCGAATTGAATCTCTAATGCTACCCAATTGCTTCAAGTCTCCAAACTAATCAAATCTAAAAATAATATATGCACTAATCTACTCTACTCTATTATTGAAAATCAAAGAGAAAGCAACAATAGTTCCTTGACCCCCAAGGGATGGAATGCATTTTTCATCCCTCTCGTTACGTCTATTATATTGAGTTTTAGTCATAGTCTCCCTCTCTAAAGTCGTCACCTTTCGCTAGATCGTTCAAATAAAAAGTCAATTGATTTTAAAGGCTGTATAATTTGCTATTTGTGAATAGTATAAAACCCCAACTTTTGAATAAAGATGAATTTTCTATAAATATTATTTTAGAATATTATGGAGTGAAATTGATATAATGTTATAGTTGTGGGTAATATTTATAAATTTTGCAAAATACATGAGTTGTTATATAATATTAGATTGGTGGGGAATATTCGTTTTAACGGGGAATATTAATATGCGGCACAATCATTGGTGGATTACAATGAAATTATTGTCGGATTAAGGAAATGACAAAAATACTTTATGAAAATAACGGCGGAAGTTTTCTAGTGAATTGTTGAAACACCGGTGTTAAAAGTACGATGTCTGGCGTGGTTTCATAGTAGCTTTACGGTATTGATTATTGATGCTTACGTGATAAGTCACTCGGTTTTGTTGGTATTATTAATGTAATAATACAAAAAATCTTTTTTTATATAAAGCAGAATACTTTTATAAAGTTATTCTATAAATAGAATATATTATATTCTATTATGTATAGTGTTGCATAGTATTTGCATAGTTTTTTGCATAGAAAAATCTTTTATAAAGTTATTCATTTTATTATATTATAAATAGAATATATTATATTTTATTTAAAAGATTTTGCTTTAAATATGGACCGTCAGATTAAAGTAAATCAATACGATTTACATTCATGAGTTAGTTACTTATCTGATCCATTTTTCTATAAATAGAAGCTCATTCCTTCATTATTTTCTTACGAATTCCTTTGAACTCTAGAGAGATAAACTATAGAGAGAAAGAAGAAAGTATTCTCGCTACTTCACTACTTATATATCCGATTACTCTTCTTCTTAAGGTAGGGAATATTATTTGTTGTATTAAGTAAAGGGTGTTATTCTTTCTTATTCATGAAGAGAAGCTGTTGTTATTCCATTCTTTATTATTCTTTGGAATAACCGATTATCTGTGGACTACCTATACTTGGTGACATTCTTCTATTATTAAAGTCAATACTATTTTGTTTGAATATCGTATGCATGCGCTTTTCGTCGAACTCGATTTCGTCTTTATTATTACTGTTAGAATATATCACGCTCAATGCGTTTCTATTTGGACACGGATTAAAATCTTTATTATTAATCTGTTGGAATATCTTATTTGTGCGTTTTTCATGGGACTGATTAAAAGTCCTTATTAGTATTACATTGGAATAACTTTATCATCGCCAAGTACCGCATGCATGGTGATATATTTTTGTTGTTATTACATTCTTTATTATTACATTGGAACATCACATCGGTGCAATTTCACGACACAGTTGGTTAGTTATTTAGTATTCTGTTGTAATAACCTGTGTATGCGAAGTACCACATGCATGGTGATTTCTTTTGTTATTCCATTCTTTATTATACTCAGTTGGTTAAAATTTTGACTTCTATACTCCATGAAATTAGTGGAATATCCTTGATATTTGCGCTTCATCCAGTATCTTTTAATGGAAATATTCTTCTTATCATTTTTGAATTTTACTCTACAAAGCAGTATCATGTTGACAATTTGGACATTAGTAGTTCTTGGAAAAATTAATTCTTGGACTTGTTTTATTGAATTCTTATATTATTGTCATCATCCTCATGTTTATATTATGTTGAAAGTCATCTGTGGCCTATAGTTCATAGATGGACTTGGTATAATTATGACCAGGGATTATTTGTTGTAATCATGACCGTAATGTTACAAATGATGTGGTAAAAGTCCTCATTGGCCCGTAGTGCATTGATGGATAGTTGTTGGCATGATCATGACCATTAATGAATACACAAATATTCTTGGCCCGTAGTGCATGGATAATTGTGGACATGATACTAAAGAATATCCTTGGCCGTAGTCCAGCGGTGATTCGATGATGTGGAATATTTATTAAGCTGAGTCTCAGTGATAATAGTGATGAAAAACCTTTTTAATCATAAAAGATAGTAGATTTTATTTTCTACTTGATTCTTTTAATGGATTGCTTGTTCCGCTGCAGTTAAACTTGATGTCTATTATATTTTATCAGTTTAACATTGTTGGAGACTAATGATAATTTATTCTGCATTATCTTAGTCATAATATTTTTTATTGGGCTAGTTGAGCTCACCCTTTCTTTCCTTTGTTCCTTGGAAAATGAGATTATATTTGGGACGAGTCGGGGAACGGAGTGATGGTCTAGAGGATAGCATTAGTAGTCCTCACTATTTTGTGAAATAGTGTGATAATAATTGTAATGAGGACTCCTTTTGAGTTTGTATAATCTCTAGTAGATAATATTTGTATTCAAACTCACAGTTTATGTTTTGTCGTATTGTACCTGACGGTTGTATTAATAAGTTGTATTTGAATTTTGTACCATGTATCTGGCGACCCAAGATGGGTGATGTATACCTAATTTTGGAAGGCGTCAATAGCCTGCATAGAGGCGCAATTTCTTGTAGTGCATCATTGGGCACAGCTTATTACGCTACACTCTTCGCTTGATCTGACTCAAGGTACTTCACTCTAAGACTTAATTCCAACATTTGGTAACATGCTTAACTCCATTTCCTTTCCATCATCAATCCATTGTAGCTTTGAACACAACTTAGCTCAAATTATACCAAGGAAGTTTGCAATACTAAAACTGCAAAACAAAGCACAAAGGCATAAAAATCTATACAGTAACATGAGATTAAGTACAAATTCAAGTCGGTTAATATCCAAATAAGTGGTTATAAAACCACTTATCAGTATTCAATTCACCCTGGGAGAACAAAATGTATCAGGAAATTCGTCAGCATTTCTGGTGGCCGAATATGAAACAGGGGTTGTAGAATATGTTGCAAAGTGCCTAACTTGTTAAAAGATTAAGCAGAACATTAAAGGCCAAGTGGTCTGTTACAACCCTTTGAGATACTAGAATGGAAGTGGGAGCATATTACGATGGATTTTGTGGTACTCAGAAAGGTTATGTTGCGATATGGGCCTTCGTGGGTCGATTGACAAAATCAACACATTTTCTTGCCAATCAAGATTAAATTTAATTTAAATCAGTTGGCAAAGTTATATGTCAATGAAATTATTTCAAGGCACAGGGTACCGATACCAAACGTGTCGGATCGAGATCTGCGTTTTACATTAAATTTCTAGAAGAGTCTGCAAGAACGTATGAGAATGCAACCAAGACTGAGCGTAACATACCATCCTCAAACTAATGGGCAGAGCAAAAGGCCAATTCAGTCATTAAAGGACATGTTGAGGGCTTACGTCATGGATTTTAAACGGAATTAGGGCGATCACCTACCTTTAGTAGAGTTTTTTTATAATAATAGTTATCACGCGGGTATTGGTGTGTCGCCTTACAAAGCGTTATATGGAAGGTAGTGCATGACTCCACTGTGTTGGGACAAGTTAGGAGAACGTCAACTATTAGGACCAGAATTGGTGCAAAAGACTGCATAAATTATCAAGGTAATAAGAGCAAGATTAGTAGCTGCCCAAGACAGACAGAAGAAATATGTGGATCAACATTGGCAGAAGCGAGAGTTTGATGTAGTAAGTTACGTGTTCTTGAAGGTATCTCCCTAGAAGGGGAAGATAAGATTTGGTAAAAGGGGAAAACTAAGTCCAAGGTTCGTGGGACCTTTTGAAGTGCTAAGAAGGGTAGGCGAAGTAGCCTATGAGGTAGCTTTACCTCATGAGTTGGAGAACATTCATAGTGTGTTTCATGTATCAGTAGTACGACCTTATAAACCTGATTAAAAGTATGTAATAGAATATGAACCCTTATAGGTTGAAAAATATTTAACCTATGAAGAAATTCTGGTTCAGATAGTGGACAGGAAAGAACAAGTTCTAAGAAATAAAGTCATACCTTTTGTGAAGGTAATATGGAGGAACCGTAATGCTGAAGAAGCTACGTGGGAACTCGAAGATAAAATGAGAAAGAATTATCTATAACTTTTTGTTTAATTTTGTATTATAATTCTAGGGACAAAATCCTTATAAGAAGGGAAGAATCTAACAATTTTAAATGTCTGCGATTCTGGGGACAGAATCCTTATAAGAAAGGAAGAATGTAACGGTTACAAATTCTTGTAATAAGAATTATAAATATTTATTGAATTAAATAAATATTTTGATGAGAATTATTTTTTTGAAATAATATTTTTGGTGTATTTATGTTACTCAAATATAAGGGTTATTGATATATTTTAGTGCGTAATTTTAGTACACTAATTGGTTAGGAATGTAACTAATCCAATTAAAAGAGATAAATTTAATTTATTTGATAAAAAAACTAAATCGAAATTCTAAATTTATCTGATAAAGTTCAAGCGTAAGGAATTAAAATTTTCCAATATACAATTTAATTTTAAAATAAACTCAATGTAAATCCAAATTGTAATATAAAAATTGGTTAAATGGGCAGATAAATGGGAAGTAGTAAAATGGGTGTAAAAAATGTGCAGGCAAAAAGTCCCTTGAGCAATTATAACGCTCAGACTTTCCTTTTCCAGTAACGTTAATAAACTGAAGGTGATGTTATTTACCACATTCATAATTAGTTCATTCCGCATTCAATTCATTTGCAAAAGAAAACAAATTAAGAGTGAGAATTGGTGAAATTGAGAGGAGCTTCAAGAAATTTAAAGGAAGGAGAAGGAAGGGCTTTAACAAATATCTAACAAATTAATAGGGTCTAAGAGGTAAGGAGGAACTCTAAAACTCAGTCTCTATTTCTTAAGTTTGTCACTGTTAAAAGTTGTTTTAGTTGTATGATTTGATGAAAATTTAGAATATGTGTTTTTGGGTGTAAATAATTTGTTTAATGTCATCTATATTTGAATTCGAAGCAAACAAATTTGAATTTATGTGTAAATGGGAAGAACTAGATTTTTGGGTCTGTTTTAGAGATTAAATTGGATGTTTAGAATCTTAAATTGATGGTTGAATGTTATACTCCTTTGAAATACAAAAATAACCCAGTTTGAATGAATCAAAATGGACTTAAAATGAATTTGTGGGGAATGATTTCGTAAAACATGTCAAAATGTTATAATTTAGTATAAATACAGAATTTAGTTTAGTAAGATGATTTAATAGAGGTTCTGGAATATTAAAATTGTTTGTAAAGGTATAGCCCAATGTTTAATAAGTTTATAAAGTCAAAATTTGGTTCTTAAATGAAGGAGATAGGAATGTTGGTCGAAAGGAGAGTATGAAATCGAACTGCAGAAGCTGGATCTGTGTCACAGTTCAGCCGTGCTGGAAATTAAAACAATCTGGGCGCTGTCACGTTGGTACCAAGAGCAAAAGTGGTGCGGCCGCGCTGGTGGCAGATTAGACCAAATAATGAGTCTCTAAAAGGGAGGTCTATGAGAGATATATACAATCAATTCTAATGAACATTAAACACCTAAAACGAGGTCATAACAGAATGTCATATTAAGTGTTGATTAGAGAAAGAAAAATTATAAAATAAACGATAACATGAAACATAATCGATTAATGAAAATTCTTCATAGCTAACCAATGTATTATCGTGACTTAAATGTGTAGGGTATTTAAAGGACGTGTCTCGTAACTTTGTAGCGAACGTGCAAGGCAAGTTTCTTAACTTTTGCTGACACTTTAATATTAAGCAAAGTTTTCTAGCTCGTACCATTCCTTTGTATCTTGTATAATTTTCTATATCTATGCAAGCTTTCTAATTCTTTCCGAAAGCATTTCTTGAATAAATGATACTTGTTCAATTATTAATCATTACAACTCTATTTGAATAGAAATTATTGAGTTGTAGCATGTTAATCATTTATTAATTTTTGAACCCATTTGATTCGGCTAGTCTTTAGTCGATGAACGTTCTAAAAAGTCTAGAATTATTTCTGAAATTATTCTAAATCGAGTTATTTTGTTGCGGATTCTTGTGATAAAGCTTAGATAACAACCCTATTTCAAGGGTAAATGTTATTGGAAACTATAATTTTGAGCTACGCAATATCGATAATATGTTTGTGCACAATATATAGTACAAAGGGTTGATCACCTGGAGTACGAGGAAAGATGCTCCATAATCTTTTAACTATTAAAGGTTACAGTAGAAATACTTATAAACCTAGGACATAGTTCGTAGTCTTGTGACCCTCAGTATGTACATTCGAATTCAATTTGATTTATAAAATTGATTATCGCATTAATTCACAAGTTCTTGATTTATTGATGATTTGTTATAGTAAAGGACTTTCTATTCAGTTGAAGAATAAACATATGTTTCTTTACATAAGTTAATTGTAGTATACCAATATACTTGTGGGCAAATTGATTTCTCACCCTTGCATAACTGTATCAGGTAAGGTCGAGGAACTTGAGAAACTTTCTTCGAGTAAAGGCAAGGGAAAAATGCAAGAGTAGATGACTTCTAGTTTATTCTTCTTTATGATGAGTTATGTAATGAATTTATTTATTTTTTCGCTAATGAGATGTAATAATAAAGGTTAGATGACCTGGGATATGTTCATGTAAGTAATCCATTAATAAGGTTTATCATATGTGATGTTTTAATCATATTCAATGGGTAGTTTAGATGTAGTATGTGTTGGATCGTGAGCATCGAATCTGTGGATTGAGGTACTTGGATTTGGGGGTGTCACAAACTCACTCACCTTCTTTCAACTCTTATGATGATACATAACTTTTGATTGTGTTCACTTCAATAATTAAACGTAGGACTTCTACCATTCCATATTAGCAATCATTTTCTCAATAGAATTCGAGCAATTTCTCAATAATTCCTTCCTTGACTTGAATCACCAAATATTTCAACTTTAAATATCTTTGAATAGGATTCGAGGATTATCTAAACAATTTCACCCTAGAATCGAATCCTCAAATACTTCAACTTCATCATTGTCATCATTCTCGTAGTTGCCACCATCATCCATATTGCATATGTGCATCATCTGAAAGTAGTATGCACACAAGTCAATCATATTTGATATGTTAAAACATATACTTTGTAATAATCTTATTCGTTTATTAATAAAAGTATTCATTTATTAAAGGCTTTAATTTATCTACATGGTGTTGTTTTATAATATGTGATAAACCCACAATTTTGAGCAATGCTTTTAGAATCATGATGATGATCATGCTAATGAGATCTAAATTCTTAGATCTCTCACAAAATAAACCTATTCTCAATCGTTGGATTACTAAAAAATGGGATTAGTGAACCCAGATAGATTTGTATAAACATTACTTGCTCATTGGATAAGGGTGATTGATCTCATGATCATTTGTATGGAGACACTAAAGCAAGTATGTAGGTGCTTATTTGAGAATAAGTTTATTGAACGTGACTCACTAAGGAATACCTAATGGAGTTTTACTTGTTTGTCAATAGGAATTCTTGTAGTGATAGTAGTACAAGTGATCCTTAAACTTGAAATCATCATAGTATCTTATGTATGATGAGTTATACTTTGACATGTTCATTGAGACCTTTAAGGTATATCAAATGTTATCCTTGGGTGTAATAAGTTGTACATGGAGATAATGAATGATCAACAAAGAATCTACCGCTTCTAGTAATGGAATGGAATGTCCTATGTGATTCGATAAATGATAACTCAGTAGTCATTGGCCAAGACATAATGGAATTAAAAAGGAGTTTCTAATTTGCATTATTTGGATTTATGCATTTGAGAATCAAAATACATAAAATAAAATAAAATAAGACTTGACAGTAATTCAATGTCTTATATTTAATTGGGACATTGTATGGTAGAATGATTAAATTGTACGGTAACTATTTACTCAATGATTTTTTTTATAATTTATGTTGAAATCTATATTATCTGGAAAGTCTTTGATTGCTAAGGGAGCTTACCCTTATTGTAGAATAAATGTTATTTATTTAAATGAATTAAATAGTTTAATTTATTTATTTAAGTAAGATTAGAATTGTTCTAATTGATTTATTCACAACCAGTTTAATATGGAGAACACGAAGGATCACAACATAAAAGGAAAATATTTATTTAAGAAGTATATGTCATAATCGTAATAATAAGTTAAGTGTATTTAATTTAATCTATAATGATAGACTAAATTAAATAACTTAATATTTATTATTTAATATTTTGAAAATATTAAATATAAATTAATAAGATGAGTTTTTTATTATAACTATTACTATTATTTAATTCTTTAAGAAGTTTGAGAATTAATTAATAAAAATACTCTCATGAATTCCTAATTGGATTAAGAGCCTAATTAATTAAAGGAGTTTAATTAATTAAAAATAAAACCTTATTCCTAAATTGTTTAGGAGGGTTGGTTACATCTATAAATAAGAAAGCCTTATTATGGATTAGGGTTACACTAATGATACTTCCAAGAGTTAGAAGAGTACTTACATATTCTATAGAGATATAATTAGGGTTTTTACTAAACATACATATTCTTGAATACTTATTCTTAATTAGTGGATCACCTATAGAGGCCAAACACTTGGGTGACTAACATTGATTAAAGGAAGGAATCCAACCTGGTGAATTCAAGTTGAATGTGAAAGGAATTGGAGGTGAACTCGTACTGATGAAGCTAGTTTCTACAAGGGTATGATTATGATCTCTTTCTCTTTTCTATTGATTGATAATTATGCACAAATTATGATCATGGTAATGGTTTGTATGAAAAAATTTAAATTCTATTTTATCTCGCTTCTGCATCTTTTATGTAATTTGATTGCATGATCCCGCTATATACAAACCTAACAGTGGTATCAAAGCCTAACTTTGTACTAATTATCGATCTTGATGATTCCATATATGAATTGGTATGCGATTAGATCAAATTTTCTTGGCAAAAATGAGTTTTTTGATTTTGCTATGCGGCGCCAATTCATTACGAGTCTACGCCTCAACCCTAACTTGACGTTTCTTGGATTGCATAGCTACCGCACTATGTCGATTCATTACGGGCTCAAATACGCGCCTAACACCAAAATTTGAATTTTTTATTTTGTTTTTATTTATTTCAATTAAGATAAAAGGTTTATTTTGAATTGAAATATGATTAAAAATAAAAGTTTTATATTAACTTGGAATTGGATTCCACGTTAACTAGAATAAAGGAGTTTATTCGGATTTGGAATAAGATTTCATCCTAAAATATTTATTTTGATAAGTAATAAGATTCAATAGATTTTATTTTTCCAGCAATTTTATGTTGAAAAATAAAGGAGTTTATTTTGTACTTGAAATTGAATTCATTCTTAATTAAAATAAAGGGTTTATTTTGATTAAAAATAAAGTAGTTTATTTTTATTTAGAATTGGATAGAATAAAATAAAGAAGTTTATTATGATTTAATTTTGATTAAAATAAAGTAGTTTATTTTGTTTCAAATTTGGATTTCTCGTAAATTTTTAATTGCCCATTAAATTGATATCGATGTATATATGAAATGAATTTATTATTCATGAGATGAAAATTATTTACTGATTCATATGGTGATATGTATGATAATAAATGGGATTGATTATGGACTATTGACCAATGTGATTGGATTTTATTTTAATTGGATGCATAAATGTATGAGTTTTATAAATGGGGTCTGCGTACCTTGTCTTCTCTAGTTTTTTCTTGATATAATTTCTATCTCCCTCCTATGTACATCCGCTTGACTGATGATCAAGGTTTCTATTTATTTTAAATTATTTTATAATAGAATTAGTTAGAATTACTTGAAGAATTGGAGATAAAGGAGCAAATAGCTCTTGAAGACCCGTTTGTAATGGAGCCCAAGTTTAAATGTAATGGTTATGTTGAAATTTTATTCTTGCACTCTAGGTTTGTCCTTTTGGTTCAGTTGGTGGCTCTAGTGAACCAAGTTAGAATAAAAGTTCATAATCAATCTGGGTAGAATATAGTATTCTATATGTGCATGCTTATACTATGTATGTGACGCCCCCAAATCCGGGTTCTCTAACCTCGGATTCAGTGCTCACGATCCATCATCATCATAAGCATTCTATAAACTATCGCAGAATAAATAAACATACATTGTTAATTATATATATGATTCTACATCATTCCCAAGGTTTCTTAACCTTAACTTAAACATACCTTTAATATTATAAAAGGCTTACATATTCAAATTACATAAAGTAGTACGATACTTAAACATTCACATTAAACTATTCCTGGAATTTTCCTTTTCCCTTGTCCTTCTTGGACGTCTCTAGCTTAACTGAAATAAATGTCATGATATAGCAAGGGTTAGCAACTAATTTGCTTAGAAAGTTTAAATACAAATGAGATATATCATGATTAGAAAAGAATTTTAAAGTTTCAATGTTCAATAATAGAATTCAATTGGGAAAGCACATGAATTAAGTTTCAATAATTGAATATTCGAACAATTGCAAAATAGATGCTGAGTGGTCTGGAATGACCATGAACATATACTAAGGTTCTCAGTATTTAAACCGGTCCTTTTAGTTAGTTTTGGTAATCGAATGCATCAGCCTCTCATACCCGTGAATTATACATAAACACTTAGTAAATCAGCAACAATTGTTTTCCAATATAATACTTTAATAAATTTGTTCTTTTTCTCAGTCTAGAGTTGTAACGATTGAGAATTTTGTAATTTATGATAAATATTTATTGAATTAAATAAATATTTTAATTTATTTATTTATGGAGATAAATAAATAATTGATGAAATTGTGGTGTAATAATTTAGTTAAAGTATTATGTTAACTAAATTGATTAATGGTAATTTTATTATTTGAAAGTTTAATTTAATGAAATAATTAAATCAAATAAAATGATGTTCTAGTTTAATTTAAAAATTAAATTAGGTATGTAATAATTTGTTCAGCATAAATATAGTTATAATGGAAATTATAATTATAATGGTAATTGTAAGTTATTAAAATTAATTAAGTGTGTGACAAATGAAACTATATAGTATAAAAAATAAATTAGAAACCTAACCTAAGTGTATCCAAACAAGGCCTTGTGGCCTTTGGCTTAATCTAACTGACAAAGTATATTGGGTTCTTACCTGATGTACGTGGGGAATGGCTTATATCAGTTTACGCGTGGTTTTCCCTAAGGCTTAATAAGAACAGAGAGAGAAATAGAGGGAGTTAGAAGGGAGAAGAATAGAGAGATTCTTTGTGTTTTATCAAGAGGAAGGATTGCTAAAAACTCTGTTGTCATCATCTTGCAAACTAAGGATTAAGGTATAATATATCCTAACTCCAAAATTTTGCTTTGCAATATGTATTTTATGTGAATTAGAATTCTGTTGTATTAAGGTTAAAGTGTTAATCATATGCATGTAATATGGTAATTGTCATACATAAGTGATGTTGAAGTAATCAAATTCGTGAAATTTAGTTTGAAGAAGAAAAGTTAGACTAACAGTGTTATGTATATGAAAAATGGCTTAATTGAGTCCAAAATTTCATGTTCAATTCTTGATAGAATCTATAAATTGGTTGTAGATTGTGATAGTACATCAAGAAACGAAAATAACGTAGTTGGAAAGGTGTCAATTGGTTAAAAAATGAAGTTTTGATGATTGAATTCGCAAAGTGTGTTGAAATTGAAGAATATAGCAAAAATGTGATTTTAATCCATTAAATTTGATTATGTAAATTGTTTTAGGTATTAGAATGATTGATTGTATATGTTATGAGACTTTGGTTAAGTTTGTAGTGTAAGGGTTTGTTTGTGTTGCTGTAGAAATTAAGAAATTAGAATTTTTTGTATAAGGCGAGTGCGTGATCGTGTCTCCGGAAAAGCTGGTTTTTGTTGTCGGCCTTGGTAGTGGTTGCCCCTCTGGCTTGAGTCAAAAATTGGATTCAAAGGGAGATATGGCACGACCTTGCCAGTGGTCAATCAAACCCAGTGTTGAGCTGTTAACAACATAGCTTTGGAAATTCTAACTTAACTTATTTTAATGACCCTAAAACATGTTATAAGACATAACAATATGTTGTAATCACAATGTTGAAAATATAAATTATGAACTAATAAGTTGTGAGAGTTTGGAATGTGATGTCATGAGAATTGGAATTGTTTTGCAATCACCATGTTGTGTACTATTGTAAGACCCCAACTTTTATAAATAAAGATGAATTCTCTATAAATATTATTTTTGAATATTATGGAGTAAATTTTATATAATGTTATAGTTGTGGGTAATATTTATAAATTTTGCAAAGTAAGCAAGTTGTTATAAAATATTCGTTTGGTCGGGGAATATTCTTCTTGTCGGGGAATATTCGTACGACGGCACAATCATTAGTGGACCCCCTAGCGGAATTATTGCGGATTGAGAAAGCGACAAAAGTACTTTATGAAAATAACGGCGGAGGTGTTATTCCGTTAAAAGCTGTTGAACTACCGGTAGTAAAATTACGATGTCTGGCGTGGTTGCATAGTAGCTACGGTATTGATTATTGATGATTACGTGAGAAGTCTCACCTATACTCAATTATTGCTCTGATAATTGTTGCATCATATCTCTTATATTATTGATTCAATTATTGTCACACATTATCATCTCGTGGCGCCCCCAAAATAGGTATATAACACCCATTTCGAGTTGCCAAATACATAGTGCGAAGAAAACTACAACTTCAATAATCTGATTGTCGTGCAAAAAATCGACAACACATCTTTGTGAGTTTAAATACAAATATTGTCTTCTAGACAATATCCACACTCAAATAAGTCCTCGTTACAATTATTCAAACACTATTTTACGAAATAGTGAGGGCGCTAAAACATCTTTCTAGAACCATCACTCCATTACCCGACTAGTTCTCGCTATGTTCTCACCTCACGAGAAAAATGGAACAAAAAGGAAAGCAGTGAGCTCAACTAGCCCGGTAAAGAATATTATGACTAAGATAATATACAATAAATTATCGTTAGTTTTCAACGAGGAAAAATCGATAAAATATAATACAACAAGTTTTAGATCAACAAGCTGCGGTGAAAATAGCAATCCATTAGAAGAGTCAAGTAGAGAATGAGTTCTACTATCTTCTAAGATTTAAAAGTCCATCATCAATATTTTATCCCCTGTAACAACAATCAATATACATCTTTAATCAAATATTCATCTTTTGCCTTCTGAGGCCAAAGATATTCATTTTATATCACCAGTTGGTCATGTTCATCTCAACTTTTGTTCATCTCTTACTTCTGAGGCCAAAGATATTCATCGATTAATCATTTATCTTTACACTACTGGTAGAAGATATTTAGTAATATCATCATTTAGGGTGAGGATGATGAAAAATATTTTAAAGAAAACAAATCCGGTGAAAGCGGAAGGACAAATCGTAGGGATTAGAGTATAGCAGTTTATCAAGATTAATAATACTTCATAAATACCAATTTTGAAGCGAGAATTCAAAAAATAAAGATCAAAACATGGATACAATCAAAGATAGTAACCATAATAGACATCTTGGACAAAAAGAAGAAAATTTCATTTTTCGATGAATAATGCCGTATTCGTTAATAGTGTCGTATACGTGAATAGTAATCCCGACACAAAAAGTTCTAAATTTGATAAAAATTCATCAATACTTCGGCATAATGATATTGAAGAAATAATATCATATATGAAGAAAATAACATCCCTTACTTCAAAATATCAGTACTTTTGATCGGAATATCGGTATAAGGCTGAAGAAAACTTGCACTGATGAATAGAAACTCATAAAGTATCTAAATACTCACAAAATACACTCAATAATCTAGAGAGAGAAAAAAAGAGAAGACTTGTTTTTGGTGTGATTTTCAATTCTAACTTAGCCCTCTATTTATAGGAAAATGTTAGCAGACTTAGCCTGCAACCTGATGGCTTTACCTGCTACTATTCCCACCCACCACATTTGAAATAAATTCAGCACATTTTTTCACCAACCATAAATGGGGCCCACTCAATTCTAGAATTTTCCACCAAAATCATTTATAAACCTAATTTCTGAATCAGTCACCTCTTAAAATTCATAACAAATCATACGTTTTTTTTTACGGTTCAAAATTTGTGGACATATACTCAACTTATATATGTATAACATATCCAAAAATTGCAACGATCCACGGTGGGATTAAAATTATAACTCACACAATATATCTAAAAAACTTTGGTTTAATTTTTAATACCTTCATTCAAACAAAAATCTTGATAAAACACCTCAACATTAACTCCTTCATTTTTAACCACAATAAATATATCCAACATTTATATCCACATAAAATAAATATTTCCTTATCATATGAATCAATAATTAATTATTCACAAATAATATTACAGAATCACATTTATGGCTGACCCGGTAGTTCCGGAAAAAGGGGCATTCCAATAAGAATTTCTCCTTATTGGCACGCAATTAGGTGACCAAACCTCTCCTTGACAAAACTTTCTAGACATTGCCAATAATGCTATCTAATAATATTATTTTAATAATATGAATTATTTATCTGATAATGGGAAATACTGTGCAGTGACAATTATTGAAACAACAATAATATAAAATATCAACGCATCAATTATTGAATCAATAAAATAAAATATTGAGCGGTAACTCATTGTAACAATTATTGAGTAGTGCCTTCTTACGTAAGGATCGATTAATTCATCAATCTTGTGCATCCACGCAGTATTATTCGTATTTTAACCATAAGGGTATTCCAAGCAGTGTTACTTGGTAACAACTACGCCTTTATTTATAAAAACTCAAACTTGTCATTTTATTCATCCGACAGTTATTCTATTATGGGGCCCATAAATGACTACTCAAAAATAAATACGAATATTCCCAAGACAACAAGAATATTCCACGACCAAGCGAATATTCCAAACAATAATGATTATTTTATAACAACTTGCATATTTTGCAAAATTTGCACATTTCACCCATAACCAGAGAATTATATCAAATTAATACCTTATTATTCACAAATATAATTAGAGGAAATTCGATTTTATTTATAATAAGTTGGGGTCTTACAACTTCCCCCCCTTATGAAATTTCATCCTCGAAATTGACATATGTACCTGGTGTTTCCAAGTCCTAGGTCATCTCTTCAATAGCATGGTTTCTCCATAAAACCTTAACTTGTGTTATAACCTTGGTGCGTAGGACATGCTCTTTCCTATCCAAGATCTTAACAGGTACTTCTTCAGACGTACGTTAAATAAATCGGCTATCTCGTCTGGTTCTAACACTTCTGATAATATGGTTTGGGTCTTTCACATATTCTGAAGCATGGATATGTGAAAAACATTATGAACACGAGACATACTTGGAGGTAATGCGAGTCTATAGGCCACATTTCCTATTAGGTCAAGAATCTCAAATGGACCAACAAATCGTGGATTGAGCTTTCCTCTCTTCCCAAATCTTGTAACTCCCTTCCATGGTGCGACACGTAACAATACATGATCCCCGATATTAAATTCCACGTCTTTTTTGATGAAGATCGCATAACTCTTTTGTCGATCTTGTCTTGGTTTGTATCGTTGTCGAATCATTTGGATCTTTTACGTAGTCATGCGTACTAATTTTGGTCCCAACAACGTTGCTTCTCCCACCTCGTCCCAAAGATCTTTTGAAGCGACACTTTAAATCCATACAACGCCTCAAATGGAGCCATGCCTATACTTGCTTGATAAGCTGTTGTTGTGAGGAGAATTCCACCGATGTGATACTTATCCCAACTTCTTTTAAAATCTAGGACACAAAGTCTTAATAGATCTTGAGGGTTTGAATAGTCCTCTCGATTATCCGTCCGTTTGAGGATGGTATCTTTGAAGCCCGAATCGTAAATCCGTGCCCATAGCTTTACATGAAGCTAACCCAAAATCGTGAAGTGAATCTTGGGTCACGATCCGAAACTATAGATCTTGGCATGCCATGCAATCTCACAATCTCATTCACGTACATGCGAGCAAGGCGTTCGAGGAATAAGTCTCACGTATCACTAAGAAATGGGCGGACTTGGTTAATCTATCAACAATAACCCAAATCGCATCTATGCCTTGAGAAACTTTGGGAAGACCTGTAACAAAATCCATAGTAATGTGTTCCCACTTCCATTTTGGAATCTCAAGTGGTTGTAATGGACCCTTTGGCACTTGATGCTCCGCCTTTACACGTTGACAAGTTAAACACCTCGAGATAAACTCCGCGATCTCTCTCTTCATATTGTTCCACCAAAATGTATGTCGAATATCATGATACATTTTGGTACTCCCAGGATGGATTGCAAATGGGGTGTTGTGTGCCTCCATCATGATTCTATGCTTCAAGTCAGAATCGTTAGGAACACAAAGTCTGGAGTTGAATCTAAGTATTCCTTCTTCATTGATTCTCGCTTCTGGAATAGCTCCTTCTTGCACTTTCTTCTTCATACGTATCAGCTCCAGGTCCGTAGCTTGAGCAGCTTTAACTTTATCGATTAAAGTCGATTCTACTCGTATATTCACCATCATCGTGTGGGTCCCTTGAGTCTTTAATTCTACCTCCATCCTTTGCAAGTCATACAGAATGGGCCTTTGCATTAACAATATCGCACTTTTCGTGACGCATATGATCTTACTACTCGATAAATCAAAGCTACTACGTTCGCTTTTCCAGGATGATATTGAATAGTGTGATCGTAATCTTTCAATAGTTCAAGCCAACGTTGTTGCCGCATGTTGAGTTCTTTTTGGGTGAAGAAATATTTGAGGCTTTTTTGGTCCGTATAAATCTCCACTTTCTCCCCATACAAGTAGTGTCTCCAAATTTTCAACGCGAATACGACTGCTGCCAACTCTAGATCATGAGTAGGATAATTCCTCTCATATTCTTTGAGTTGTTGTGAGTCATAGGATATGACTTTCCTATGTTGCATGAGAATGCATCCTAACCCTTTGCCTAAAACATCGATGTATATAACAAATCCATCCGTACTAGATGGTGTTTCCAGAACAGGTGTCGAAATGAGTCTCCTCTTGAGCTCTTGGAAACTCTTCTCTCATTTCTCGCTCCATACAAATTTTGAATCTTTCCGAGTCAACTGAGTTAACGGAGTAGCGATTCGAGAAAATCCTTCCACGAATCTCTAATAATAACCAGCTAAGCCCAGAAAGCTACGCACTTCGGTCACCAACTTTGGTTGCTCCCAACTTTGTACTGCTTCGATCTTCGCCGGGTCAACAGATACTCCATGTTTTGACACCACGTGCCCAAGGAATGCTACTTCCTTAAGCCAGAACTCGCATTTCTTCAGCTTGGCATAAAGTTTGTTTTCACGAAGCCTTTCAAGTATCAGCTTCAAATGGTGCTCGTGATCTTCGCGGCTTTTAGAATAGATGAGGATGTCATCAATAAAGACAATAACAAACTGATCCAAATATTCCTTGAATACACGGTTCATCATATCCATAAAAGCAGCAAGAGCATTAGTCAATCCAAAAGACATGACTAAGAATTCATAATGCCGTCTTGAGTTAGAAGGCGGTCTTTGGAATATCCTCGGTTTTAATCTTGGTGATGATATCGAGCTAAGATCGATCTTTGAAAAGAATTGTGCTCCTTGCAATTTGGTCGAATAGGTCATCAATACGAGGTAGCGAATACCTATTCTTGATGGTGACATGGTTTAATTCTCGATTAGTCAATACAAAAGTCGCATACTCCCGTCTTTCTTCTTTACTGAATAAAGCAGGGAGCACCGAAGGAGATGTCTTAGGGACGAATGAAACCTATGTCTAACAATTCACGTAGTTGGACTTTTAACTCCTGAACTTCAATAGGAGCCATTTGATATGGGGTTTTAGAAATGGGTTTTGTACCCGGCTCAAGGTCAATAAAGAATTCAACATCACGATCTGGGGGTAGACCGGGAAGTTCTTCAGGAAATACATCAGAAAATTCTCTAACAACAGAAATATTATTCAAATCTGACTTGTCTTTGTTTAAATCCATAACATGGGCTAAGAAAGCTTGACATCCGTTTTTCAATAAACGAATAACTTTATGGCTTGATATGATAGTGACTAATTTTAGTGGTTTAGTTATTTGAATTCGTATGACAGGTTGGTTAGGAATATGAAAACTAACAACCTTGCGAAAACAATCAATTTAGGCATGATGAGTGGTAAACCAATCAATTCCTAAAATCACATCAAAAGCAAGTATCTTTAAAGATATAAGATCAACAGGTAATGTGATAGTGCCAACTTGGATCAAGCAAGATTTATAAAGCGTAGATGTAATGAAGGTTTCACTAACGGAGTTTCAACGAGATAAGTCAAAGTCAATTTCTTGAGTCAAGTTTAAGCGTTGAGCACAAGCGGAGAGATAAAAAATGGGTAGAGGCAGGGTATCTAGTAAGGTATAAACTTCGCAAGAGTTCAAGATTAGCTTACGTAATCACCTCGTTAAGGGTTCCTCGGCGTTTTGGCGATCACGACAAAGCGCTCTTCCGAGAACCATTGATTTTGACTTATCGGGACGACCCTTGAGTCACCATCCCGTTGAACTTGGGTTTTGCTTCTGAGAACAATCCGAGCTATGTGGCCTTCCTTTCCACAGTTGTAACATACCTTGGATTGTTGTGGGCGGTTTGGTGATGATGTCCCTCTTTCCGCATTTGTAACATCTAAGCTGGCGGTCGTTCTCCTCCCTAGAATTTGTTGTTGGTGTTGGTCTTCTTGTTGATGTCTTCCGTCATTGTTGAATCTCCTCTTTCTGAAATTTCCACTTGACTCACCACTCCTATTATCATGGCCACGATGACCACTCGAGTGGTTACCGCCTTTGTTCGTATTTTTCCCTCCTCGTTGGTTATCATCGCTCTGATGACTGCTGTCACCGGTATGACCCTGGTTGTGGTCCCTTGGTTGAACATACTTATTATCTCGCTCTAATAATTGAGCCCTGTTTATAACATCTGAATATAAAGAAAATTTATGAGATATAAGATATTGCCGAATCTCGGGCATCCTCGTCATTAGTTCCTCATTTTCAACCAAATGAGGTGCAAACCTGGATAACTCTGCAAACTTAGCCTCGTACTGGGACACCGTCATATTGTTTTATTCCAGTCTGATAAACTCCACCTCCTACATATGATGAATACTTTCAGGAAAGTACTTGTCATTGAATAGTTTCTAAAACGTTTCCCAATACATGTTGAGTGCAATTTGGTTGACGCGCTTCATGAGACTCCCACCGGATGATACGCCTCTTGGCGGAACATAAAGGTGGCGAATGGAACATTCTGTTCCTCCGTGCATCCCAAGACATCGAATATCTTGGTAATTTGTTTGACCCACATTTCCACCATGATCGGATCCAGCTTTCCCTTAAATTCTGGTGGTCCCAACTCCTTGAACTGCTTGGTTGTGACAAGCCGCGCATTGCTATTATTTCTACCCGTATTTTGTGCACGAGTCTCCCTCGTCTGGTTTTGCATGAACTGCAAAAAGCTCCTAAACATTCCATCATTCATCGTTTGCTCGGTAGTGTTGTTTACAGGAGGAATATTGCCTTCCTGTTGCACGTTCTCCTGGTTTGTAACTAAAGGTTGTTCCACAGTCTCATACACTCCATTGTTAACGTTCTCAGCGGCCATTCTTAAATACTGCCATAAAACAAGGGTTAATTAAATAAATTAACATATCACATAATATCCCTATATTATGACTGACCAATAAATAAGCTTAGATAAGACACACTAGCGAAGGATTTACTCATCTCTCCCCTCCTAGTTCTATTCCCCGATCTCCGTGGGAGGCGATATCCTAAGCTCGATACCATTGTGGCGCCCCAAAATAGGTATCAACACACATTACGAAGTCGCCAAATACATGGTACGGAAAATGAACTACAACTTCAACAATCTGATTGTCGTGCAAAATCGACAACACATATTGTGAGTTTAAATACAAATATTGTCTTCTAGACAATATACACACTCAAATAAGTCCTCGTTACAATTATTCAAACACTATTTTACGAAATAGTGAGCGCTAAAACATCTTTCTAGAACTATCACTTCCGTACCAGAACTAGTTCTGCTATGTTCTCACCTCTTGAGAAAAATAGAACAAAAAGGAAAAGCGGTGAGCTCAACTATCCCGATAAAGAATATTATGACTAAGATAATATCTGACAAATTATCGTTAGTCTTCAACGAGGAAAAATCGATAAAATATAATAGCCAACAAGTTTTAGATCAACAAGCTGCAGTGAAACAACAATCCATTAGAAAAGTTGAAATGAGAATGAGTTCTACTATCTTCTAAGATTTAAAAGTCCATCATAAATATTTTATCCACCATAACAACAATCAATATACATCTTTAATCAAATATTCATCTTTTTGCACTACTGAGGCCAAAGATATTCATTTTGTATCACCGGTTGGTAATATTCATCTCAACACCTATTCAAATTTTTTGCTACGGGCCAAAGATATTCATCGATTAATCATTTATCTTTTTGCACTACTGGTAGAAGATATTTAGTAATATCATCATTTAGGGTGAGGATGATGAAAAATATTTTAAAGAAAAGCGAATCCGGTGAAACGAAGGACAAATCGTAGGGATTAGTATAACGGTTTATCCAAGATCAATAATACTTCATAAATACCAATTTTGAAGCGAATTCAAAAATAAAGATCAAAACATAGATCTGATCAAAGATAGTAACCATAATAGACATCTTGGACAAAAAGAAGAAAATTTCATTTTTTAGGTGAATAATGCGTAGTATTCGTGAATAGTCTTAGTATCGTGAATAGTAACCCCAACACAAAAAGTTCCAAATTTGATAAAAATTAGGATCGATACTTGGCGTAATGATATTGAAGAAATAATATCATATATGAAGAAAATAACATCCCTTACTTCAAAATATCAATTACTTACGATCGGAATATTGGTAAAAGTGAAAGGAAACTTGCAGCGATGAATAGAAACTCACAAAGTATCTAAATACTCACAAAATACACTCGATAATCTAGAGAGAAAGAGAAAACTTGTTTACGGTGTGATTTTCAAATCTAACTTAGCCCTCTATTTATAGGAAAATGTTAGCGAGACTTGACAACTGACACGATGGCTTTACCTGCTACTATTCCCACCCACCACATTTGAAATAAATTCAGCACATTTCTTCACCAACCACAAGTGGGGCCCACTCAATTCTAGAATTTTCCACCAAAATCATTTTTAAACCTAATTTCTGAATCAGTCACCTCTTAAAATTCATAACAAATCATACGCTCTTTTTCAATGGTTCAAAATTTGTGGACATATACTCAACTTATATATGTATAACATATCCAAAAATTACAACGATCCAACGGTCGAATTAAAAATTATAACTCACACAATATATCTCAAAAACACTGGTTTAATTTTAATACCTTCATTTCGACAAAATACTAATAAAACACCTCAACATTAACTCCTTCATTTTTAACCACAATAAATATATCCAACATTTATATCCACATAAAATAAATATTTCCTTATCATATGAATCAATAATTAATTATTCACAAATAATATTACAGAATCATATTTATGACAACCAGGTCGTTCCCAAGAAAGAGGGGGCTTTCCAATAAGAATTTCTCCTTATTGGCGCGCAATTATCTGAATAATATTATTAGATAACATTATTGGCAATGTCTAGAAAGTTACATCTAAGGAGAGGTTTGGTCACCTAATTGCTCGCTTGATGAAGGAGAAATTCTTATTGGAAAGCCCCTCTTTCTGAAGCTGCTGGTTGTCAATATTGTGATTCGATAATATTATTTGTGAATAATTATTTATTGATTTATATGATGAGGAAAATATTGATTTTATGTGGATATAGATGGAGAAAATTTTAAAGTGACAATTGTTGAAAATCGATATTTTATCTTTTGTGATAAAATAATATTTTATTATATTATTATAATATAATAATGATGATATTTTACAATGAATGTGGGATATATGAGTATATGAGGAGGAAGAGTATTTTTGTTGCAAAAGTTGTTTTAAAACATGTTAAACAAGTCTGTGGGCCCATTTCTTGATAGAAATTTGATTATAGCACTGTAAAATCGCTTGGTTTGTGGATTTGATCGATTTACATTTGGAATTTGGAAAAACTTTCTTCTGCAAAGTTGTAGAGAATTGAATTTCCTATAAAAAGTTACGAGATTCAAATTTTCTAATAAAAGGGCTATTTATTGTGAATTATTGAAGTTCCGGAGTTTCAAAATAATTAATTTTTGGAAGTTTAAAATAATTTAAATTACAAAAACGTTTTTCTTACTTTTTGAGAGGTGGGCTACATATGTGGCTGATGGTTGAGTGTGCGTATGAGGATTTTGAAAAAATATAATAATATTTAATAAATTTTCTGCTTTGGTGTTCTAAATATTTTCCTATAAATAAGGTGCTTAGGTTAGAATTGAAAATCACACCAGAAACTGAAGTTTTCCGTTTTTATATTATCGAGCGTATTCTTGTGAGTATTTTGAGTATATTTTGAGTATTGCTATACGGTGCAAGTTCAAGTCATAGCTTTATATCAGGTGTTTAAATTTAGAAATCTTGATCTTTCGAGGTAAGGTATATTTTTTTTTTCGTAATGATATTTTTTCTTCAATATCATTATCTTTGAAATATTGATCTGAAGTTTTTATCAAATTTGGAACTTTTGGTGTCGGAGTTACTATTCACGTATACGGTACTATTCACGAATACGGCACTATTCATCGAAAAATGAAAATTTTCCTTTTCGTCTAAAATATCTATTGTGGATACTAGCTTTGATTGTATTCATGTTTTGATCATTCTTGAATTTTACACCACTATGATTATTTTTGAGGTATTTTTGGACATGGATAAAACAAAGTACGAATCCTTAATCCTTAATCCTTGTCATTTTGTTTCCTTTGGATTCGTTTCTTTAAAATATTTTTCATCATCCTCGCCTTAAATGATGATATTATTAAATATCTTTGGCTGTAGTGCAAAAGATGAATGATTTCGATGAATATCTTTGGCTGTAATGCAAAGATGAACATGTGTTTAGATGAACATGACCAATCGATGAATATCTTTGGCTGTAGTGCAAAGATGAATATTTGATTCCGAGATATATATTGATTAATGTTACGAGGATAAAAGATAGACGATGAACTTTTAAATTCATACGTAGAAGATAGTAGTTTGCATTCTCTACTTAACTCTTCTAATGAATTATTATTTCATTGCGAATATTGATTTAAAACTTGTTGTCTATTGTATTCTATTAGATTTTTTTCTGTTGAAGACTAACGATAATTTGTTGTATATTATCTTAGTCATAATATTCTTTCTTGGGCTAGTTGAGCTCACCCTTTTCCTTTTTGTTCATTTTTTCTTCTCGGGAGGCGAGAATATAGCGAATGCAGTCGGGGTATGGAATGAAGGTTCTAGAGAAAGTTGTTTAGTAGTCCTCACCATTTTGTAAAATAATGTATCAATAAATGTGATGAGCATTTATTTGAGTATAGATATTGTCTAGAAGATAATATTTGTATTCAAACTCACGATTTTCTTGTTGTAATAATAAAGTTGTAGTTGTTTACATACCATGTATTGACAACTCGAGAATGGTGATGTATACCTATTTTGGGGCGTCGCGATTGGTATCGAGCTTAGGGATATGATCTCTGGCGGAGATCGGGGAATAGAACTAGGAGGGAGAGGCAGAGTAAATCCTTTTCTAGTGTGTCCTACCTAAGCTTATTTGTTAGTTGGTCAAGTATATAGGGATATTATGTGATATATTGATTTGCTTAATTAACCCTTGTTTTATAACGATGATTTGAGAATGTCGATTGAGAATATTAATGATGGAAATGAGGCCGTGGAGCGCTGTACTCACCAACGAGGAGAAGCGTGCAGCAGTGGCAATGTTCCTCTGTGAACAACACCACCGGCGAGATGATGAGCGAGGGATGTTTAGAAGCTTTTTTCAGTTCATGCAATATCGAACGAGGGAGACTCGTGTTCAAAATCTGGAGGAAATGATAGCAATTCACGGGTTATCACGGCAGCGATTCAAAGAGTTGGGACCACCGAATTTAAGGAAAGCCCGATCCGATCATGGCGGAAACATGGGTCAAGCAAATTACCAAGATATTTGATGTCTTTGGATGCACGCGGAGGAGCGAAGGTTCCATTCGCCACCTTTATGTTCCGTGGCGAAAGGCGACTATTGGTGGGAATTTGTGAAGTGTACCCATCCACCAAGACAAAGGCATGTCTTGGGAGACAATTCGAAACTATTTAATGATAAATACTTTCACGAAAGTGTTCAATATATGAAGGAAGTGGAGTTCATCGATTAGAGCAAAAACAACATGGCGGTGTCTCGAAGACGAGGAAAAGTTTGCGGTGTTATCAAGTTTGCACCTCATTTGGTGGAGAATGAGGAACATATGACGCGGATGTTTCTTAGAGGTTTGAAAACGGCGTACGTCGGTATCTCATTTCTCATAAATTTTCTCTCTATTCGAGGAGGTTGTAAGCGTGGCTCAATTATTAGAGCGAGATAACGAGTACGGTGTTGAGGGACCACAACCGAGGATCATCTAGGAGATGGTAGTCAACAAAACAACGATAACCCGGCGGAGAAAGAAAAAGGCGAACAAAATGGTAACTACTCGGTGGTAATCATGGCCATGAGAATAGAAGAAGCGAATCGGGAGGAGATTTTAAAAGAGGAGATTCAACAATGACAATGTGAAAATGGCGGCACCAAAGAAGAAGCGGTTCTAAGGGAGAGAACAACCAATTAAATATATGCTATAAATGCGGAAAGAGGACATATCGGTCAAAGCGCCCTAACATTCAAGGTATGCTATAATTATGGAAAGGAAGGACATATCGCTTCGAAATTGTATGGTAGTGAAACCTAGTTCAAGGTGAGGACGGTGACTCAAAAGACTGTCCGAAAAAAGTCAAAGTCAAGCGGTTCCTACAAAGCGTTTGTTGTGGTGGTCAAAATGCGAGGAACCCAAACGAGGTGATCATGGGTAAGCTATTTATAAATTCTTGCAAAGTTTATACCTTACTTGATACCAGTGCTACCCATTCATTTATCTCTCCTGCTTGTGCTCAACGTTTAAACTTGACTCCGGAGAAATTAGACTTTGACCTATCTGTGGAAACTCCGTTAGGAGAAACTTTCATCACATCCACTTTTTATAAATCTTGTTTGATTCAAGTTGGCACCATCACCTTACCTGTTGACCTTATCTCTTTAAAGATACTTGCTTTTGATGTGATTTTAGGGATTGGTTGGTTAACTACTCATCGTGCCAAAATTGATTGTTTTAATAAGGTTGTTAGTTTTCATATTCCTAACCAACTTTGTTATGCGAATTCAAGCAACTAAACCATTAAAATCAATCAACGTCATATCTAATCATAAAGCTATTCATTTATTGAAAAGCGGATGTCAAGCTTTCTTAGCCCATGTTATGGATTTGAATAAAGACACGTCAAATTTGAATAATATTCTGTTGTTATTGACTTTCTGGCGTATTTCTGAAGAACTTCCTTGGTCTACCCCGAGCGTGAAGTTGAATTCTTTATTGATCTTGAACACTGGTACAAAGCCCATTTCTAAAACCCCATATCGAATGGCTCTATTCAACTTCAAGAGTTAAAGGTCCAACTACAGGAGTTGTTGGACATAGGTTTTATTCGTCTAGTACATCTCCTTGGGGTGCTCCTGTTTTATTAAGTAAAGAAGAAAAAGCGGTAGTATATGCGACTTTGTATTGACTATCGGGGAATTGAACCATGTCACCATCAAGAATAGGTATCCTCTACCTCGTATTGATGACTTATTTGACCGATTGCAAGGAGCACAATTTTTCAAAAATCGATCTTCGATTACGGATATCATCATTTGAAGATTAGGCGAGGATATTCAAAGAGGCGCCTTTAGAACTCGATTCGGGCATTATGAATTCTTAGTCATGTCTTTCGGATTGACTAATACTCCTGCTGACTTTCATGGATATGATGAACCAAGTATTCAAGGAATATTTGGATCGGTTCGTTGTTGTCTTTATTGATGACATCCTCATATATTCCAAAAGTCATGAAGATCATGAGCACCATTTGAAATTTGGTACTCAAAGGCTTCGTGAAAACAAACTATATGCCAAATTGAAGAAATGTGAGTTACGGCTTGAGGAAGTAGCATTCCTTGGGCGCGTGGTGTCGAAACATGGAGTATCTGTTGATCAAGCGAAGATTGAAGCAATACAAAGTTGGGAAGCAACCAAAGTCGGTGGTCAAATCACGTAGCTTTTTGGGCTTAGTTGGTTATTATCGGAGATTCGTGGAAGGGTTTTCTCGAATCTCTACTCCATTAACCCAGCTAACTCGGAAGGATACAAAATTCGTATGGAGCGAGGAATGCGAGAAGAGTTTCCAAGAGCTCAAGAGGAGACTCATTTCGGCACTGTTCTAACAATACCATATAAAATGCGGATGGATTTGTTATATCTCTGACGATGCTTGGGCAAAGGGTTAGGATGTGTTCTCATGTATAGCGTGGAAAAGTCATAGCTTATGCCTCATGACAACTTAAAGAATATGAGAGGAATTATCCTACTCATGATCTAGAGTTAGCGGTGATGAGTTTTCGCGCTAAAGATCCGGAGGCACTATCTATATGGGGAGAAAGTGGAGATATATTCGGACCATAAAAGCCTTAAATATTTCTTCACTCAAAAAGAACTCAACATGTGGCAAATGACGTTGGCTCGAGCTATTGAAAGACTACGACCACACTATTGATACCATCTGAAAAGCGAACTTGGTAGGCGACGCGTTGAGTTGAAGATCATATCGAGGAATGAGTGCGATGATGTCAAGTATACGCTTAGAGCCAACTTTAATAGAAAAAGTTAAGGTTGCTCAAGCCACCGACCCGGAGCTGATGCGTATGAAGAAGAAAGTACAAGAAGGTGTTATTCCAGAAGAGAGAATTGATGAAGAATGAATACTTCGAGTCCACTCCAGACTTTGTGTCCCTAACGACTCTGATTTGAAGTACAAGATTATGATGGAGGCACACAATACACCATTTGCAATCCATCCTGGAAGTACCAAAATGTATCGTGATCTTCGACATACATTTTGGTGGAACAATATGAAGAGAGAGATTGCAAAGTTTATCTCAATGTGTTTAACTTGTCAATGTCTAAAGTCGGAGCATCTAGTACCTAAGGGTCCGTTGCAACCACTTGAGATTTCGAAATGGAAGTGGGAACACATTACCATGGATTTCGTTACGGGTCTTCCTACGGTTTCTCAAGGCATCAATGCTATTTGGGTTATTGTTGATAGATTAACCAAAGTCCGCTCATTTCTTGCGATCACGGAGACTTATTCCTTGAGCGTCTTGCTAGTACATATGTAAATGAGATTGTGAGGTTGCATGGCATGCCAGTATCCATAGTTTTGGATCGTGACCCAAGATTCACTTCAAGATTTTGGGTTAGCTTGCAAAAAGCTATGGAGCGCAGTTCTGATTGATTCGGCATACCATCCTTAAGCAGACGGACAATCGGAGAGGACTATTCAAACTCTTGAAGATCTATTAAGACTCTGTGTCCTAGACTTCAAGGCGGTTGGGATAAGTATTTACCATTGGTGGAATTCTCCTACAACAACAGTTATCGAGCAAGTATAGGTGTGGCTCCATTTGAAGCATTATATGGACGAAAGTGTCGCTCTCTAATATGTTGGGGCGAGGTGGGTGAAGCAACATTGTTGGGACTCGAGTTAAATGCATATGACTACCGAAAAGATCCAAATGATTCGACAACGTATAAAAAGCAAAGACAAGATCGACAAAAGAGTTATGCGGATCTTCATCGAAAGGGCGTGGAATTTAGTATAGGGGATCATGTATTGTTGTGAGTTGCTCCATGGAAGGAGTTACAAGATTTGGGAAGAGAGGAAAGCTCAATCCACGATTTATTGGTCCATTTCAAATTCTTGACCGAGTAGGAAATGTAGCCTATAGACTCGCGTTACCTCAAGAGTATGTCTCGTGTTCATAATGTGTTTCACATATCGTATTTAAGTAAATATGTGAAAGACCGAACCACATTATAGAGTTAGAACCGGACGAGATAGCCAAGAAGACTTAACGTATGAGGAGGTACTGTCAAGATCTTGGATAGGAAAGAGCATGTCCCTACCTATGCAAAAGGTCATACCACAAGTTAAAGTTTTGTGGATGAATCATGCTATAGAGGAAATGACCTGGGAATTAGAAACGGAAATGAAAGCGAGGTATCCTCATCTTTTCGAAACACCAGGTACGTACGTCAATTTTGAGGACGAAATGTCATAAGAAGGGGAGGTTGTAAGACCCCAAATAATTAATAAATGAAATTTATTTTCCTCTATTATTTTTTTTTAATTAGTAAGGGTTGATTTGATTAATGTGGTTAGTTATGGGTAAAATGCGCAAATATTTCAAAATAAGCAAGTGGTTATAAAATATTCATTATTGTCGGGGAATATTTGTTTGGTCGTGGAATATTCTTGTTGTCGGGGAATATTAAATGACGACGACCTTGATCTTTATGGGCCCCATAACTTGAAAGCGATTGGATGAAGAAAACGACAAATATAAGTTGTTTAAAAATAACGGCGTAGTTATTCACAGATTATCTTTGTTAAAATACTCGGTGGTTAACACACGTGTAGCACGATATTGCACCAATTATTGATTCTTACGTGAAGAAGGCTTTACTCGATAATGGTTACTGATAATTCTTTATTCGATATTTTATTGATTTAATAATTGCTTGGCGCGTTGATATTTTATATTAATGTTGTTTCAATAATTGTCACTACACAGTATTTTCCATTATCGAAGCAATAATTCATATTATCTGAATAATATTATTAGATAACATTATTGGCAATGTCTAGAAAGTTACATCTAAAGGAGAGGTTTGGTCACCTAATTGCTTGCCCAAGAAGGAGAAATTCTTATTGGAAAGTCCCTCTTTCCAGGAGGCGTCTGCAGTTGTCAATATTGTGATTCTGTAATATTATTTGTGAATAATTAATTATTGATTCATATGATGAGAAAAATATTGATTTTATGTGGATATAGATGGAGAAAATTTTTAAAGTGACAATTGTTGAAAATCGATATTTTATCTTTTGTGATAAAATAATATTTTATTATATTATTATAATATAATAATGATGATATTTTTACAATGAATGTGGGATATATGAGTATATGAGGAGGAAGAGTATTTTTGTTGCAAAAGTTGTTTTAAAACATGTTAAACATGTACATGGGCCCATTTCTTATTTGAAAATTGATTATAGCCTATAAAATCGCCCGTTTATGGATTTCGGTCAATTTCTGTTTGGAATTTGGAAAACTTTCTCATGCAAAGTTGTAGAGAATTGAATTTCCTATAAAAAGTCTCGAGATTTGAATTTTCTGATAAAAGGGCTATTTATTGTGAATTATTGAAGTTCCGGAGTTTCAAAATAATTAATTTTTGGAAGTTTAAAATAATTTAAATTACAAAAACGTTTTTCTTACTTTTTGAGAGGTGGGCTACATGTGTGGTTGATGGTTGAGTGTGCATATGAGGATTTTGAAAAAATATAATAATATTTAATAAATTTTCTGTTTTGGTGTTCTAAGCATTTTCCTATAAATAGGGTGCTTAGGTTAGAATTGAAAATCACACCAGAAACTGAAGTTTTCCGTTTTTATATTATCGAGCATATTCTTGTGAGTATTTTGAGTATATTTTGAGTCTTGCTATACGGTGCAAGTTCAAGTCATAGCCTATATCCGGTGTTCAAATTTAAATCTTGATCTTTTGAGGTAAGGGATATTTTTTTTTCGTAATGATATTATTTCTTCAATATCATTATGCTGAAATATTGATCTGAAGTTTTTATCAAATTTGGAACTTTTGGTGTTGGAGTTACTATTCACGTATACGGTACTATTCACGAATACAACACTATTCATCGAAAAATAAAAATTTTCCTTTTCGTCTAAAATATCTATTGTGGATACTAGCTTTGATTGTATCCATGTTTTGATCATTCTTGAATTTTATACCACTATGATTATTTTTGAGGTATTTTTGGACATGGATAAAACAAAGTACGAATCCTTAATCCTTAATCCTTGTCATTTTGTTTCACTGGATTCGTTTCTTTAAAAATATTTTTCATCATCCTCAGTCTTAAATGATGATATTATTGAATATCTTTGGCTTTGTAGGTGCAAAAGATGAATGATTTCGATGAATATCTTTGGCCCGTAATGCAAAGATGAACATGTGTTTAGATGAACATGACCAATGATGAATATCTTTGGCTGTAGTGCAAAGATGAATATTTGATTCGGATATATATTGATTGATGTTCTGGGGATAAAAGATGAGCGATGAACTTTTAAATTCATACGTAGAAGATAGTAGTTTGCATTCTCTACTTAACTCTTCTAATGAATTATTATTTCCGCTGCGAATATTTATTTAAAACTTGTTGTCTATTGTATTCTATTAGATTTTTCACTGTTGAAGACTAACGATAATTTGTTGTATATTATCTTAGTCATAATATTCTTTACTGGGCTAGTTGAGCTCACCCTTTTCCTTTTTGTTCTATTTTTCTTCTTAGGAGGCGAGAATATAGCGAGTACGAGTCGGGGTATGGAGTGAAGGTTCTAGAGAGAGTTGTTTAGTAGTCCTCACAATTTTTGTAAAATAATATATCAATAAATGTGATGAGGATTTATTTGAGTATAGATATTATCAAAAAGATAATATTTGTATTCAAACTCACAGTTTTACTGTTGTAATAATAAAGTTGTAGTTGTTTCTGTACCATATATTGACAACTCAGAATGGGTGATGTATACCTATTTTGGGGGCGTCACAAAACCTCTCCTTGACAGAACTTTCTAGACATTGCCAATAATGCTATCTAATAATATTATTCTAATAATATGAATTATTTATCTGATAATGGGAAATACATGCAAAGGACAATTATTGAAACAACAATAATATAAAATATCAACACAAACAATTATTGAATCAATAAAATAAAATATTGAGCAAGAATTCATCGTAACAATTATTGAGTAGTGCCTTTTTACATAAGGATCAATAATTCATCAATACTGTACATCCACGCGTATTACTGTATTTTAATCACCGGGTATTCCAACAATGTTAACGATAACAACTATGTCGTTATTTATAAAAACTCAAACTTGTCGTTTTCTTCATCCGACGGTTATTCTGTTATGGGGCCCACAAATGACTGCGCCGTCGTACGAATATTCCCCGATAATAAGAATATTCCATGACCAAACGAATATTCCCCGATAACAATGATTATTTTATAACCACTTACATATTTTGCAAAATTTGCACATTTCACCTATAACCAGAGAATTATATCAAATTAATACCTTATTATTCACAAATATAATTAGAGGAAATTCGATTTTATTTATAATAAGTTGGGTTCTTACATCATCTCATATAATATGTTATATTATTAAAATAATAATTGAGACGACAAGTTATAAATGATTAATAATTGTTGAAAGATTAAATATGTGTTGATTAAAAATAAAATGATTTGTGGTATTATTTATTCAATCTTTGATGTATATAAAGAGTCTATTATGAGACGTTTGTGGTAAGTTTGGTTATTTTATGGGGGGACCATATGTCATCATCTAAGAGTCTCTTCGTCAATAGTAATTACCTTCGTCAATAGTAATTACCTTTGTGAATAGTAATTACCTTCATCAATAGTAACTACCTTTACCAGACGTCAAACCACTTGACGTTTCATATTACAGGCATCGAACCAATTGTCGTTTCACATTACAGGCGTCAAACCACTTTTCTTTTTACATCACCAGTCGTCAAGCCACTTGCCTTTTCACATTTCAAGTGCTAAGCTAGAAATCTTCTATAAATAGAGGCCTAGTGCTTCATTATTTTTCAAGAATTCATTCAAGCTATAGAGAGAGAAAGTATAGAGAGAATAAGAGAGAAAGAAGAAGAGTATTTTGTTACTACACTACTAGAGTATTCAATCTACTACTAATGTAAGGGGTGTTATTCATGAAGAGAACTGTTGTTATTCCATTGCTTATTATTACATTGGAATAACTTTGTATCTGTGATTTACCTATACTTGGTGACATTCTTCTATTATTATTACATTGGAACATCACATGCATGTATTTTACACGGACTGGTTCCATCTTTATTATTATTCTATTGGAACATCGTATACGCATGTTTTTTACAGGACTGGTTAAAATCTTTATTATTATTCTGTTGGAACATCTTGTGCATGTGTTTTACACAGGACTGGTTAAAATCTTTATTATTCTGTTAGAACATCCTGTCGATTGCAAAATTTTGCCCGACTTTGGTTCCGTTATTATTATTACATTGAATAACTTTGTCATGCGAGTACCGCATGCATGGTGATTTCTTTTGTTATTCCATTCTTTATTATACTCGGTTGGTTAAAGTTTTGACTTCTATACTCCATGAAATTAGTAGAATATCCTTAATATTTCAAGGCTTCATCCAAATCTTTTCATGGAAATATTCTTCCGATCATTATTGAATTTTACTCTACAAAGCAGTATCAAGTTGACAATTTGGACATTATTAGTTCCTGGATAAATTAATTCTTGAACTTGTTTTATTGAATGCTTATATCATTGTCATCATCCTTATGTTTATATTATGTTGAAAGTCATCTGTGGCCTGTAGTGTATAGATGGACTTGGTATGATTATGACCAGGGATTATTCGGTGTAATCATGACCGTAATGTTACAAATGATATGATAAAAGTTACCATTGGCCAGTAGTGCATTAATGGACAGTTGTTGGCATGATCATGACCATTAATGAATACACGAATGTCCTTGGTTGTAGTGCATGGATAATTTGTGGTCGTGATACTAAAGAATATCCTTGGCCGTAGTGCATGGGTGATTCGATGATGTGGATTATTTATTGTCGAGTCCCAATGATAAAAGTCATGAAAAACCTTTTAAATCATAAAAGATAGTAGATTTTATTCTCTACTTGACTCTTTTAATGGATTGCTTGTTTCGCTGCAGTTAAACTTGATCTTGTTATATTTTATCAGTTTAACACCGTTGAAGGCTAACGATAATTTATTCTGCATTATCTTAGTCATAATATTTCTTACTGGGCTAGTTAAGCTCGCCCTTTCTTTCACTGTTCTCTTCAGGAAATGAGAACATAGCAGGGACTAGTCGGGGAATGGAGTGATGGTCCAGAGGATAGCATTAGTAGTCCTCACTATTCTGTGAAATAGTGTGTTAATAATTGTAATGAGGACTCCTTTTGAGTTTGTATAATCTCTAATAATTGTATTCAAACTCACAGTTATGTTTTGTCGTATTGTACACGATAGTTGTATTAGTAAGTTGTATTTGAATTTTGTACCATGTATCTGACGACCCAAGATGGGTGATGTATACCTAATTTTGGGGGCGTCACAACTATAATATAATTGAGAGTTCAGTTTCATGGTACATGAATGATTAGGATAATCAGACCCTAAGATAAAAATTATCGACTTGACTAAAATAAGAAGTAAACCAATGAAGTTAACGTTAATATAACTAATTGGTATTGTGATTCTAATGGTATATGTAGGGTATTTGGCAAATGTTTGTAGTAATTGTGTAACTTACACATGAGGCAAGTTCCCTAACTTCATTCTCTTTGTAATGAATGCAAGTTTTATAATTATGATTACCTTTATTTGTCAAGCAAGCTTTCTAACTCTAATTTATCATTATGCAAGTTCTTAATTCTTATATTAAAATTGAGCAAGCTTATTGACTCCATCTTGTTTATGACGATACAAGCTTTTGTATTTTAATTCTTTACATCGAGCGAGTTTCACATTCCTAACTCTTGTTGTTGCTATTCAAAGCATAAAATATTTACATTCATTGTCCCGAATGGGCTTTCTAACTCTTTTGGACGTAGTACTTTGTTTATACCATGACTACTCAATTGTACATTATTATTTTTTAATCTTATCTTATTGTGTTGAACTTTCGAATAACAAATAAACATTTATTGGTTGGACTAATCCATAATTGATGAGTGTTCTAAAATTCTAGAACCACTGATAAGCTAGTTCTAAACTAAACTTTCTTTAGTGCGGAAATCATGAACAACCCTAACATAGGGGATTATGTACGTGTTAGCGTTTAGATGTTTGTGCACAATATATGGTACGGAGGGTTGATCCCCCTAAGTACGAAAGTAAAAGTCTGTATAGTCTAATGACTGTTAAAGGTTAAAGTAGAAATACTTAATAACCTCAGGACATAGTTCATAATCTTAAAGACCCTCATATATAAACCTCAAACTTGTTTACTAGTTTTGTCTCACAGAATAAGTTCTATTTAATTAGTATTCATTGATTATTCTTATGTTACTGCTATTATCACTCTTTATATCAGTGAGCAATTGTTTGCTCACTCTTGCATTTAATACTGCAACTAAAGTTGAGAAATTTGATGAGTCGTCTTCTAGCAAAGGAAAGGGCAATATGTCCAAGTGATGAAAAGTTATTTGAATTTACTTAACTTAAATTATGTTATAAGACTTATGTTATTATGTGATGTATTCTGTAAACTTATGTAATAATTAAGGTTAGATTACCTGAGAATGTTTTTAAGTTTATGTAACCCTTTAATGGGGAAGATATTTATTTAAGTTATGTCTTTATCCTTGTTTATCGGTAGATAGATATAAATATTTTGGAAAGTGAGCACCAAATCGTGTGGGAATGAAGTACCCGGACTTGGGGGTGTCATAGGTTGGTATCAAAGCTTTAGGTTTTGAACCTTAGGTGGGGAACCTTAGGAAGTAACCTTTAAGGAGACAAAAAATATAGTGGTGACAAAGTTTTATCGAGTTCTAAGGAATGAATTGAGGAAATTCATTAAAAGATAAACAATAAAAGACATTATGTCCTATGTGTTAATAACTTATGTGGTCGTGCGTATCGAAGAGTGTTACATAATAAATAAAGTTAAATGTATTTTGTTATCAGGATGTGTAACATTGGAGGATCCAGTCTAGATAGGGGAATGATACCTTAGATACCTAGAGATGAAGAACCCCGAGATGTCCACGTTGTGCGGGAATAACTGATTCAGAGGGAGCCTTTTCTGTTGGTTGCGGAGGAAGAACATGAGGATGAGCCTATGTCTGATCCTGAGGAGGAGAACTCTGAGGAGATAGAGGAGTTAGATGAGGAAGAGGATCCTGTGGAGTTTCCACCAAACTCTATATCAGCTGAGATGTTTGATGCGCTATATGATCGAAACATAGAATTACAGGATAATGTCCAGGAGCAAAAGGAGTTAGCTGAGACGCGTCAAGCTACTATAGAACAGAAGGATGCAGAGATTTAGGAACTCGACTCACAACTTGGAAATACGGAGTGGGACCTAGTTCATACAAAGGGTCAACAAGAGGATCTGTTGGCTAAGAATGAGAAAATGAAGACTGATGTGGAGAAGTTAAAAGATGACTTGAAGGAGGAGTCAGCTAAGCATGCGAGGGCAGAAGACGCTTGGATGAAGGCGACTCAGCGTATAGACCGTGCTAAAGCTAAGGTACAAATGAAGAAGGCTAAGATGAATGAAATGGATCATGCCTTTCATTCTACGATTGAAAGGGCCAAGGATCGAGTCTTTTATTACTCACCTCAATTTGAAGACTTATCATGATTCGTAATGGATCGTACGACGACATATCGTATTATGGAGGAAGAGCGTAGAGAAGCCTCTCGACACCTTAATATGCCAAGATAGGAAGAATAGTAATAATAATATGTGGTTAAGTATATGGATAAATAAATTGTAAATCCCTTATTTTGAGATAAATAAAGGGGTAGTACGAGTATGTAATCCTGAAACTTGTTTAGTTCAGGAAAGTGGATGTTGATAGTCGAGATGATATCCTTATAATGTTTTTGAAACTTATGAATGAATAAATATCAATGTTTATTGAAATGTTATGTGTTAAGCTTTAATCTTAGAGTGCTTAAAGTTAAACTTTAAAATATTCAAGGAATTGAATAATGAACTAATAAGCTTATATTTTAACAGATAATGCCTCCTAGAAGAAGACAACCACGCCAACAACCACCTCTTTAGAGGTCTACTAACAATAAAAACGAGGCCAACGCTAACCCGGTTCAGTAGTTGGTTACTTTGTTAATGAAAGCACTTGCGAATCAACCGCAAGCTCAAGCAACGACTTTCAAGGACTTCAAAGCAGTTGGACCACCAGTATTTCAAAGGTCTATGAATCCAGTTGAAGCCCAAACCTGGATCATGGAAATGGAAAAGGTGTTCGACATTGCCAGAGTCAACGAGGATCAAAAGACTTTCGACACATTCATGTTGAAGTCTGAAGCTATCTATTGGTGGTAGGCGAATAAAGTTCGTGGGGGACAGGGAATACTAGCGTGGGATAGGTTCAAAGAAATGTTTTTCGAAATGTACTTTCTGACTAGTTCTCGAAATCAGTTGGAAGTTCAATTTTTAGAGTTAAAACAAGGAACCACGTCTCTACCAGAATATGATGCGAAGTTTAATGAGTTGGCAAGGTTTGCCACTTATCAAGTTAATATCGATGAGCGTAAGGCGAGAAAGTTCGAACAAGGGTTGAAGCCCTGGCTTTATAGCAAGGTTTCAATGTTCCAGTTAAACACGTTTGCAGCAGTACTAGAAAAGGCAATGATCGCAGAAGGTGGAAGCGATGCCTTAACCAAGTATAACCAAGAACAGAAAAAGAGAAAGAATGAGAATGAAAACAAGGCTAGTGGAAACAATGGTGGAAATAACAACCAGAAAAGGAAATGGAGTGAGAATTCGAATACGGGAGGACAACAAAGAATTCAACAAAAGAAGAAGTTTGAAGCTTGTGCTGCTTGCGGAAAGAACCACACTAGGGTGTGTTTGAAGGGTAAGAGGGTGTGTTTCAATTGTGGCCAAGAGGGACACATTGCACCAAACTGTTTTAGCCCAAAGAAGGGAACATGTTTCACCTGCGGTTTGAAGGATCACAAGGCTCGTGATTGCCCTAAGACGACAGTGGGAAGTGCAAGTGGAGAAAAAGGAAACAACGGTGGTGGTACATTAACTATCACTGAACCAGCACAATCAAGCTGACCTACTGCGATGACTTTCAATATAACCGTGCAGGATGCTGTGCAGTCAAAGGATATGGTGTCAGGTATCATTCCGATTAATGGTATTATTGCTTATGTGCTATTTGACTCAGGTGCTACTTGTTCATTTATATCCGATGAATTTGCTCAGAACTTAGATTTGCCTCAAGAAGAATTAAATTTTCCTTTAAGCATAGAAATTGCGAATAAAGAAGTGATTCCTATTAGGTTTATACACAAGAATTGTAGAGTGGTTATAAAGGGTCACGAGATGATAGTGGATTTGATACCAAGTAAACTTAGTGAATTTGATGTCATATTGGGAATGGATTGGTTATTCAATTACAGGGCAGTAATTGATTGCCAAAAGAAATGTGTTAACCTTATGACTCCGTCAAAGGTTGTGTTTTTATGGCAGCAAGTCGCCTCGACAAGCAAGTTGTATGACGGTGATGCAGGCCAAGAAGTTACTGAAACAAGGATGTGTAGAATACTTAGCCCACATAGTCGATACACAGAAAAAGAGCACGAAGTTGGAAGAGATACCAATCATTAGAGATTTTCTAGACGTATTTCTAGACGATTTGTCGGGACTTCCATCGGATCGAGAAATTGAGTTCGTGATTGATTTAGTACCAGGAACGACGCCGATATCTAAAGCCCCATACAGAATCCAACTTTTTATAAATAAAATCAAATTTCCTCTATTTATTATTGTGAATAATAAGGTGTTAATCTGATATAATGCTTTAGTTATGGGTGAAATGTGAAAATTTTGCAAAATAAACAAGTCGTTATAAAATATTCATTGTTATCGGGAAATATTCATTTGGCCGTGGAATATTCCTGTTGTTAGGGAATATTAAATGCACGGCCAGTAGCAATGACCATTTATGGGCCCCATAACGGGAAAGCTGTCAGATGAAGAAAACGACAAGTTTGAGTTTTTATAAATAACGGTGTAATGGTTACCGTTAACACTGTTGGAATACCCGGTGATTAAAATACGATGTCTGGCGTGGTTGCTTGCGATAGCTGCGGTATTGCCTGCAATATTTTTGAATTATTGATTCTTACGTAAAGAAGGCTTTACTCAAAAATTATTACGATAATTATATTCAATATTTTATTTTATTGATTCAATAATTGCTTCGTTGATATTTTATATTATTGTTTTCAATAATTGTCCTTTTTACGATATCTCCATTATCGGATCAATAATTCATATTATTTGAATAATATTGTTAGATAGCATTATTGGCAATGTCTAAGAAAGTTTTGTCTAGGAAAGGGGTTTGGTCACCTAATTGTGCGCCAATAAAGAGAAATCCTTATCAGAAAGTCTCCTCTTTCAGGAACGACGGTTGTCATAATTGTGTTATACATAATATTATTGTGATTAATTAATTATTATTTATATGAATAATTATTTTATTGATTTATATGATAAGAAAATATTTATTTTATGTGGATATAAATGAAAGAATTAATGTTGAGGTGTTTTATCAGTATTTTGTTGGAATGGAGGTATTAAAAATTGTCTGTATATGGATTTCAGATATTTTCTGTTTGGAATTTAGAAAAACTTTCATCTACAAAGTTGTAGAGAATTTAATTTCCTGTGGAATGAACATAAAATTTGTATTTTTCTGATGAAAGGGCTATTTATTATGAATTATTGAAGTTTCGAAAATTAAATATTTTTATTAAAATTATGGGTGGGACCCACTTTTGTTTTTCAAAACATGTGGGCTGAAAATTTTCCAAGATGGCTTATTTTGATGTTTCAAGAGGTTGGCGTAGAATGAAGAAAAAAATTTATATTATTTTATTAATTTAGTCTCCTTTGGCGTTCTATCATTTTTCTATAAATAGGGTGCTTAGTTAAACTTGAAAATCACACCAGAAACAAGTTTTGTCTCTCTTTATACATTATCGAGCGTTTTTTGTGAGTATTTAGATACTTTGTGAGTTGCTATTCAGTGCAAGTTTCCTTCAGCCTTATATCGATATTCCGATCAGAAGTACTGTTATTTTGAGGTAATGGATGTTATTTTCTTTATAATGATGTTATTCTTTCAATATCATTATACCAAAATATTGGTATAGATTTTATTATGGAATTTCTACCTTTTTCATGTCGGGTTTACTATTCACGTATACGGCACTATTCACGAATACGGTACTATTCACGGAATAAATGAAATTTTCATTTTTTTGTCCAAGTTGTCTATTATGGTTACTATCTTTGATTGTATCCATGTTTTGATCTTTATTCTTAAATTTTGCTCCACAATTGATTATTATAAGGTATTTTTGAACTTGGATAAACTAAAGTACGAATCCTTAATCTTTGATCTTTTATCTCACTGGGTTCGTTTTCTTTAAGATATTTTTCATCATCCTCAGTCCTAAAATGATGATATTACTGAATATCTTTGGCCTGTAGTACAAAGATGAATGATTAGCTAATGAATATCTTTGGCCCGTAGTACAAAGATGAACAGGTGTTGAGATGAACATGACCAACTGGTGATACAAATGAATATCTTTGGCATGTAGTGAAAAGATGAATATTTGATTCAAGATGTATATTGATTGATGTTATAGGGATAAAATATTGATGATGTACTTTTAAATCTTAGAAGATAGTAGAATTCTTTCTCTACTTGACTCTTCTAACGGATTGTTGTTTCCGCTGCAGTTGTTTATCTAAAACTTGTTGTCTATTATATTCTATCAGATTTGTCCATGTTGAAGACTAATGATAATTTGTTGTATATTATCTTAGTCATAATATTCTTTACTAGGCTAGTTGAGCTCACCCTTTTCTTTTTTGTTCCATTTTTCTTCTCAGGAGGTGAGAACATATCAGGAACTAGCCGGGGTATGGAGTGATGGTTCAGGATAGTTGTTTTAGTAGTCCTCACTATTTTATAAAATAGTGTATCAATAATTGTAATAACGACTCCTTTTGAGTTTGTATACTATCTATTAAACAATATTTGTATTCAAACTCACAGTATATGTGTTGTTGTATTTTGCATAATAATTGTATTACTGAAGTTATAGTTATTTCTGTACCATGTATTTGGCGACTCAGAATAGGTGATGTATACCTATTTTGCGGGCGTCACAGTTGGTATCAGAGCTTAGAGATATGGTCTCTGGCGGAGATCGGAGAATAGAACTAGGATGAGAGAGACGAGTAATCCTTCGCTAGTGTGTCATACCTTAGTTTATTTGGTTGGTAAGTCATAGCATATGGTTAATATGTGATATGTTAATTCACCCTTATTTTTTGGCAGTATTTGAAAATGGCAGCTGGAAATATTAACAATGGATTGAATGAGACCGTGGAGACACCTTTAATCACCACCCAGGGGAACATGCAACAGGAAGGCAATATTTCTCCTAAAAATAACACTACCTAACAAATGATGAATGATGGGATGTTTAGAAGCTTTTTGCAGTTCATGCAAAATCAAATGAGGGAGACTCGTGTACAAAATACGGGTGGAAATGATAGCAATGCGTGGCTTGTCACAGCCAAGCAATTGAAAGAGTTGGGACCACCAAAATTTGCGAGAAAGCTGGATCCGATCATGGAGGAAACGTGGGTCAAGCAAATTACCAAGATATTCGATGTCTTGGGATGCACGGAGGAACATAAGGTTCCATTCGCCACCTTTATGTTGCGTGGTGAAGCAGACTACTGGTGGGAGTTTGTGAAGCGTACCCAGCCAGCCGCACTCAACATGTCTTGGGAAACGTTTCAGAAACTGTTTAACGACAAGTACTTTCCTGAAAGTATTTGTCATATGAAGGAGGTAGAGTTTATTAGACTGGAACAAAATAACATGACGGTGTCCCAGTACGAGGTGAGGTTCGCAGAGTTATCCAAGTTTACACCTCATTTGGTAGAGAATGAGGAACGAATGACGCGGATGTTTCTGAGAGGTCTAAAACCCGAGATTCGATAATATCTTATCTCTCATAAATTTTCTTTATATTCAGATGTTGTAAACATGGCTCAATTATTAGAGTGAGATAATGAGTATGTTCAACCGAGGGACCACAACCAGGGTCATATCGGTGGCATCAGTCATCTGAGTAATGACAACCTGCGGGGAGGAAAACATTCAGACAAAAGCGGTAACCACTATGGTGGTAATCGTGGCCATGATAATAGAAGAAGCGAGTCGGGAGGAGATTTCAAGAAGAGAAGGTACAACAATGATAACGTGAAGGCGTCGGCAAGAACAACATCATTTGTTTCTAGGGGGGGGAGAGCGAGCACTTAGGTAGTTTGTTATAAATGCGGAAAGAGGGACACATCAGCCCAAATTGCCCACAACAATCCAAGGTGTGTTATAACTGTGGAAAGGAAGGTCATATAGCTAGAGATTGTCTTATAGCGAAACCAAGTCCAATGAGGATGGTGACTCCAAAGGCTGTCCCGGACAAGTCAAAGTCAGTGGTTCCTAGAAGGGCGTTTGTCGTGACTGCTCAAAACGCAAGGAACCCAAATGAGGTGATCACGGGTAAGTTAATCATAAACTCTTGCAAAGTTTATAACTTATTAGATACCGGTTCTACCCATTCTTTTATCTCTCCTGCTTGTGCTCAATATTTGAACTTGACTCCGGAGAAATTAGACCTTGACTTATCTGTTGAGACTCCGTTAGGAGAAACTTTCATTACATCTACTGTTTATAAATCTTGTTTGATTCAAGTTGGTACCATCACATTACCTGCCGATCTTATTTCATTGAAAATACTTGCATTTGATGTGATTTTAGGGATTGATTGGTTAACCACTTATCATGCTAAAATTGATTATTTTCGTAAGGTTGTTAGTTTTCATATTCTTAACCAACCTGTTATGCGAATTCAAACAACCAAACCACTAAAGTCAATCACTGTCATATCAAGCCATAAAGTTATTCATTTATTGAAAAATGGATGTCAAGCTTTCTTAGCCCATGTCACGGACTTGAACAAAAACACGTCAAATTTGAATAATATTTCTATTGTTAGTGAATTTCCTGACGTATTTCCTGAAGAACTTCCCGATCTACCCCCAGAACGTGAAGTTGAATTCTTTATTGACCTTGAACTGGGTATAAATCCCATTCTAAAACCCCATATCGAATGGATCCTATTGAACTTCAGGAGTTAAAGGTCCAACTTCAGGAGTTGTTGGACATCAGTTTCATTCGTCCTAGTACATCTCCTTAGGGTGCTCCTGTGTTATTCATAAAGAAGAAAGACGGGAGTATGTGACTTTGTATTGACTACCGGGAATTGAACCATGTCACCATCAAGAATAGGTATCCGCTACCTCGCATTGATGACTTGTTTGACCGATTGCAAGGAGCACAATTCTTTTCAAAGATCGATCTTCGATTACGGATATCATCGACTTAAGATTAAAAGCGAGGATATTCAAGAAGACGCCTTCGAGAACTCGGTACGGGCATTATGAATTCTTAGTCATGTCTTTTGGATTAACTAATGCTCCTGCTGCTTTCATGGATATGATGAACCGTGAATTCAAAGAATATATTGGATCAGTTCGTTGTTGTCTTTATTGATGACATCCTCATCTATTCCAAAAGCTGTGAAGATCATGAGCGCCATTGGAAGCTGGTATTACAAAGGCTTCATGAAAACAAGCTATATGCCAAGCTGAAGATATGCGAGTTCTAGCTTGAAGAAGTAGCATTCCTTGGGCACGTGGTGTCAAAACATTGAGTATCTGTCGACCTGACGAAGATTGAAGCCATAAAAAGTTAGGAGTAATCAAAGTCGGTGACCGAAGTACGTAGCTTTCTAGGCTTAGCTGGTTACTATCGAAGATTCGTGGAAGGATTTTCTCAAATCGCTACTCCATTAACTTAGCTGACTCGTAAAGATATAAAATTCGGTTGGAGCGAGGATTGTGAGAAAAGTTTTCAAGAACTCAAGAGGAGACTCATTTCAGCACCTGTTCTGACAATACCATCTGGTTCGGATGGATTTGTTATCTACAACGATGCTTCAGGAAAAGGGTTAGGATGTGTTCTTATGCAACATGGGAAAGTCATAGCCTATGCCTCGCGACAACTCAAAGAATATAAGAGGAATTATCCTACTCATGATTTGGAGTTGGCAGCAGTCGTTTTCGCATTAAAGATCTAGAGACACTACCTATATGGGGAGAAAATGGAGATCTATACAGATCATAAAAGCCTCAAATATTTCTTCACCCAAAAGGAACTCAATATGCAGCAACGACGTTGGCTCGAGTTGTTGAAAGATTACGACCATACCATCCAATATCATCCTAGAAAAGCAAACGTGGTAGCTAACGCATTGAGTAGAAGATCATATGCGGGTACGAGTGCAATGTTGTTAACACAAAGGTCCATTTTGTATGACTTGTAAAGGATGGAGATAGAGGTAAAGGCTCCAAGTACCCACGTGATGATATCAAGCATATGAGTAGAACCGACTTTAATCGATAAAGTTAAAGCTGTTCAAGCTACGGACATAGAGTTAATGCATATGAAGAAGAAAGTGCAAGAAGGTGCTATTCAAGAAGCAAGAATCGATGAAGAAGGAATACTTCGAGTCAACTCCAGACTTTGTGTTCCTAACGATTCTGACTTGAAGCATAGAATCATGATGGAGGCACACAACACACCGTTTGCAATCCATCCTAGGAGTACCAAAATGTATCATGATCTTCGACATACATTTTGGTAGAGCAATATGAAAAGAGAGATCATGGAGTTTATCTCGAGGTGTTTAACTTGTCAACGTGTAAAGGCGGAGCATCAAGTACCAAAGGGTCCATTGCAACCACTTGAGATTCCGAAATAGAAGTGGGAACACATTACTATGGATTTTGTTACGGGTTTTCCCAAGGTTTCTCAAGGCATAGATGCTATTTGGGTCATTGTTGATAGATTAACCAAGTCTGCTCATTTTTTTCCTATACGAGAGACTTATTCCCTTGAACGTCTTGCTCGTATGTACGTGAATAAGATTGTGAGATTGCATGGCATGCCAGTATCCATAGTTTCGGTTCGTGACCCAAGATTCACTTCACGATTTTGGATTAGCTTGCAGAAAGCTATGGGCACGGATTTACGATTCAGCTCGGCATACCATCCTCAAACGGATGGGCAATCAGAAAGGACAATTCAAACTCTTGAAGATCTATTAAGAATCTATGTCCTAGATTTCAAAGGGAGTTGGGATAAGTACCTACCATTGGTGGAATTCTCCTACAACAACAGTTATCAGGTAAGTATAGGTGTGGCTCCATTTGAAGCATTGTATGGACGAAAGTGTCGCTCTCCAGTATGCTAGGATGAGGTGGGAGAAGCAACATTGTTGGGACCAGAGTTTGTACGAATGACTACAGAGAAGATCCAAATGATTCAACAACGTATACAAACGGCACATGATCGACAAAAGAGTTATGCGGATATTCATCGAAAGGATGTGGAATTTAATATTGGGGATCATGTATTGTTACGTATTGCTCCATGGAAGGGAGTTACAAGATTTGGGAAGAAAGGAAAGCTCAATCCAAGATTTGTTGGTCCATTTGAGATTCTTGACCGAATAGGAAATGTGGCCTATAGACTCGCATTACCTCCAAGCATGTCTCGTGTTCATAATTTTTTTCACATATCTATGCTTCGTAAATATGTGAAAGACCCAAACCACATTATTGAGTTAGAACCGGCCAAGATAGCCTAAGATTTAACGTACGAGGAGGTACCTGTTAAGATCTTGGATAGGAAAAAGCATGTCCTACGCACGAAGGTTATACCACAAGTTAAGGTTTTGTGGAGAAACCATGTTATTGAGGAAATGACCTGGAGTTGGAACTAGAAATGAAAGCGAGGTATCCTCACCTTTTCGAAACACCAGGTATGTACGTCAATTTTGAGGATGAGATTTCATAAGGAGGGGAGGTTGTACGACCCCAACTTTTTATAAATAAAATCAAATTTTCTCTATTTATTATTGTGAATAATAAGGTGTTAATCTGATATAATGCTTTTGTTATGGGTGAAATGTGCAAATTTTACAAAATAAGCAAGTGGTTATAAAATATTCAATGTTGTCGGGGAATATTCATTTGGTCATGGAATATTCCTGCTGTCAAGGAATATTCTATTTGTGGGGAATATTCTACTACTGGTATGACATGACCATTTGTGGGCCCCATAACGGATAACTGTCAGATGAAGAAAATGACAAGTTTGAGCTGTTATAAATAACGACATAATGGTTACTGAATTAACTTTGTTGGAATACCCGGTGGTTAAAATACGATAATGTCTGCGTGGTTGCTTGCGATGGCTTGCGGTATTGCGGTAGTATTTTGAATTATTGATTCTTACGTAAGAAGGAACTACTCAATAATTGTTACAGTAATTACTATTCAATATTTTATTTTATTGATTCAATAATTTCTTCGTTGATATTATATATTGTTGTTTCAATAATTGTCACTGCACAGTATCTCCATTATCAGATCAATAATTCATATTATTTGGATAATATTGTTAGATAGCATTATTGGCAATGTCTAAGGAAATTCTATCTAGGAAAGGGGTTTGGTCACCTAATTGCGCCAATAAAGAGAAATCCTTATCGGAAAGCCTCCTCTTTCCTGGGAACGACCTGGTTGTAATAATTGCGATTCTGTAATATTATTCATGAATAATTAATTATTAATTTATATGATAAAGAAATATTTATTTTATGTGGATATAAATGAAGGAATTAATGTTGAGGTGTTTTATCAGTATTTTGTTGGAATGGAGGTATTAAAATTCGTCTGTATATGGATTTTGGATATTTTCTATTTGGAATTTGGAAAAACTTTCTTCTACAAAGTTGTAGAGGATTTAATTTCCCATGGAATGAACATAAAATTTGTATTTTTCTGGTGAAAGGGCTATTTATTATGAATTATTGAAGTTTCAAAAATTAAATGCTTTTATCAAAACTATGGGTGGGACCCACTTTTGTTTTTCAAAACATGTGGGCTGAAAATTTTCTAAGATGACTTGCTTTGATGTTTCAAAAGAGGTTGGCGTAGAATAAAGAAAAAATATATATTATTTCATTAATTTAGTCTCCTTTGGCGTTCTAGCATTTTCCTATAAATAGGGTGCTTAGTTAGAATTGAAAATCACACCAGAAACAAGTTTTCTCTCTCTATACCTTATCGAGCGTATTTTGTGAGTATTTAGATACTTTTGTGAGTTCTTTATTCGGTATAAGTTTCCTTGACCTTATATAGATATATTCCATCGGAAGTATTGTTATTTTGAGGTAAGGGATGTTATTTTATTCATAATGATGTTATGCTTTCAATATCATTATACTGAAATATTGGTTTGGATTTTATTAGAGAAATTCTACCTTTTTTATGTCGAGGTTACTATTCACGTATACGGCACTATTCACATATACGATACTATTCACGAATACGATACTATTCACGGAATAAATGAAATTTTCTTTTTTTTTGTCCAAGTTGTCTATTATGGTTACTATCTTTGATTGTATCCATGTTTTGATCTTTATTCTTGAATTTTTCTCCATAATTGATTATTATAAGGTGTTTTTGAACTTGGATAAACTAAAGTACAAATTCTTAATCTTTGATATTTTATCTCACTGGATTCGTTTTCTTTAAGATATTTTTCATCATCCTCAGTCCTAAATGATGATATTACTGAATATCTTTGGCCTGTAGTGCAAAGATAAATGATTAACTAATGAATATCTTTGGCCCGTAGTGCAAAGATGAATAGGTGTTGAGATGAACATGACCAACTGGTGATACAAATGAATATCTATGGCCTGTAGTGCAAAGATGAATATTTGATTCAAGATGTATATTGATTGATGTTACAGGGATAAAATATTGATGATGGACTTTTAAATCTTAGAAGATAGTAGAATTCATTCTCTACTTGACTCTTCTAATGGATTGCTATTTCCACTACAGTTGTTGATCTAAAATTTATTGTCTATTATATTCAATCAGATTTGTCCTTGTTGAAGACTAATTATAATTTGTTGTATATTATCTTAGTCATAATATTCTTTACTGGGCTAGTTGAGCTAACCCTCTTCTTTTTTGTTCCATTTTTCTTCTCAGGAGGTGAGAATATAGCAGGAACTAGCCGGTGTATGGAGTGATGGTTCAGGATAGTTATTTTAGTAGTCCTCACTATTTTGTAAAATAGTGTATCAAAAATTATAATGAGGACTCCTTTTGAGTTTGTATAATGTCTATTAGACAATATTTGTATTCAAACTCACAGTATATGTGTTGTCGTATTTTGCACGATAATGGTATTACTGAAATTGTATTTGTTTCTATACCATGTATTTGGCGACTCAGAATAGGTGATGTATACCTATTTTGGGGGCGTCACAGAATGGCCCCAATATAGATGAAAGAGTTGATGGTGCAATTACAAGAATTGCTCGATAAGAAGTATATCCAGTCGGGTGTATCACCATGGGGAGCACCGATATTTTTTGTTAAGAAGAAAGATGGATCGATTTGACTCTTCATTGATTACCGAGAATTAAACAAGGACACGATTAAAAATAGGTATCCATTACCGAGAATCGATGACTTGTTTGACCAACTGAAGCGAGTAAGATATTTCTCAAAGATAGACTTAAGGAGTGGTTATCATCAGTTAAAGGTGAGGCCAGAGGATGTACCAAAAATAGCGTTTAAAACTCGGTATGGTTATTACGGTTTTTTGGTTATGTCATTTGGTTTAACCAATGCACCTGCAGCGTTCGTGGATTTGATGAACATGGCGTTTAAACCATTCTTAGATAAATTTGTGGTGGTGTTTATTGATGATATATTGGTATATTCCAAGACTAAGGAGGAACATGTTGAACATTTAAGAGTGACGTTGGAGACATTGAGAAAAGAGAAGATGTACACTAAATTCTCAAAATGTGAGTTTTGGTTGGAACGTGTACAGTTTCTTGGGCACGTTATTGATAAGGACAGAATTTCGATAAATCCATCAAAAGTTAAAGCAATACTAAACTGGGATCAACCAAAGACAGCGTCAGAAGTAAGAAGTTTTTGGGATTGGCAAGTTACTATAAGAATTTTATTCAAGACTTTTCCAAGATCGCAACTCCATTGACGAATTTAACTAGGAAGGAAGTTAAGTTTGTTTGGACGGAGACGTGTGAGGAAAGTTTCCAAGAACTAAAGAAAAGATTGAGTTGCACCTGTGTTATCATTGCCTGATAATACATGGAATTTTGTGGTGTACAGTGACACATCGCATAAGGGACTAGGTTGTGTGCTTATCCAGAACGACAGAGTTATTGTAAGGCCCCAACTTTTTATAAATAAAGTTTAATTTTCTCTAATTATTATTTTAAAATAGTAAGGGGTTGATTTGATTAATGTGGTTAGTTATGGGTAAAATGCGCAAATATTTTAAATAAGCAAGTGGTTATAATATATTAATTGTTGTCGGGGAATATTCGTTTGGTAGTGGAATATTCTTGCTGTTGGGGAATATTCATCTGAATTTGAGTAGTTTGTGGTCCCCATAATGTAAAGCGATTGAATGGAGAGAATGACAAGTATGAGTTTTTTTTATAAATAACAGTAGTTATTCAATTAACACTTGTTGGAATACACGGTGGTTAAAACATAGTAGACTGCGGTGTTATAAGTAGTAGTGATACAGTATTGCACCAATTATTGATTCTTAAGTAAGAAGGCGCTACTCAATAATTATTACTGATAATTACTTTTCAATATTTTATTTTATTGATTCAATAATTCTTTGCGTTGATATTTTATATTATTGTTGTTTCAATAATTGTCATTTGCGGTATTTCCCATTATCGGATCAATAATTCATATTATTTGAATAATATTATTAGATACCATTATTGGCAATGTCTAGAAAGTTACATCGAGGAGAGGTTTGGTCACCTAATTGAGGCGCCGATGAGGAGAAATCCTTATTGGAAAGCACCTCTTTCTTTCAGGGAACAACCTAGTTGTCAATATTGTGATTCGTAATATTATTTATGAATAATTAATTATTGATTTATATGATAAGGAAAATATTTATTTATGTGGATATAAATGGAGGAATTTTTAGAAAAGTGATAATTGTTGAAAATTGATATTTTATCTTTTCTGATAAAATAATTTATTTAAATATATTATTATATTATAATAATATAATAATTGTGATACTTTTACAATGAATGTGTGATATATGAATAAATGAGGAGGAAGAGTATTTTTGTTACAAAAAATGTTTAACACATGTTTTGTGTGTTGATGGACCCTATTTTTGACTGAAATTTGATTATAGCCTGCAAAATTGTCTGTATGTGGATTTCGGTCAATTTCTGATTAAAATTTGGAAAAACTTAAACTTACAATGTTGTAGAGAATTGAATTTCCTATGGAAACACATAAGATTTGAATTTTTCTGATAAAAGGGATATTTATTATGAATTATTGAAGTTCCAGAATATTGGGTCTGTATTGATTTTGTTACAAAAGATGGTGGGCCCCACTTGCATGTGTTAGTTGCTAAAATCAAATGTCAAGGTGTGCGTAGGAAAATAAAATAAATATATTAATATTTTATTAAATTTTCTGCTTTGGTGTTCTAAGCATTTTTCTATAAATAGGGTGCTTAGGTTAGAATTGAAAATCACACTAGAAACTGAAATCTTCTCTCACTATATTATCGAGTGTATTTTTGTGAGTATTTGGATACTTTGAGTGTTGCTATACGGTGCAAGTTCCTTTCAGCGTTATATCCAATATTCATTCAGAAGTACTATTCTTTTGAGGTAAGGAGTATTATTCATTTCATATTCTGAAGAGATATTATTTTTCGTATTCGTATGAATATTATTTTTGATCAATATTCATAAAGAGTATTATCTTCGTTCAATATTCGTAGGAATATTATCTTCGTTAAATATTCGTTGGAATATTATTTTCGTTCAACAATTGTAAGGGATTTTATTTTTTTCAATATTCGCTTGAAATAATAATTTCTTCCATACTCTGTAGTATGTAAGTAATATTATTTCGTTTCATATTTCGAATTCTATACTCGTTTTGTTAAAGTTTTGGCTTATATACTCCATGAAATTAGTAGAATATCCTTGATATTTGCGCTTCATCCAATATCTTTTCATGGACATATTATTCTGAGCATTCTTGATAAGTTTTAACTTTTTCATGCCGGGGTACTATTCACGGGGTTACTATTCCCAAAGTTACTATTCATTGGGTACTATTCATTCAGTTACTATTCACCGGGGTACTATTCATGACAAAAATTAATTACTTTTCGGTCCAAATCATTTTTGATACAATATTATTCTTGAATTTTACTCCAGAAAGCAGTATCATGTTGACAATTTGGATGTTATTGATTTCTGGATAAATTAAATTATAAATCTTTAAAAATTTATCCTTGAACTTGTTTTATTGAATTCTTATATCATTGTCATCATCCTCATGTTTATATTCTGTTGAAAGTCATCTGTAGCATGTAGTGCATAGATAGACTTGGTATGATTATGACCAGGGATTATTCGGTATAATCATGATTGTAATGTTACAAATGATGTGGTAAAAGTCTTCATTTGCCCGTAGTGCATTGATGGACTGTTTTTGGTATGATTATGGCCATGAATTCTCTTCGGCTCATGGTGCAAAGATGAATTATTTTATGGCATGATCAGGACCGTTGATAAAAACACGATTATCTTTGGCCCGTAGTGCATGGATAATTCGTGATTGTGATACTAAAGAATATCATTGGCTTATAGTGCAGGGATGATTCGATGATGTGGATTATTTATTAAGCTGAGTCACAGCGATAAAATTGATGATAAATCTTTTAAATCATAGAAGATAGTAGGTTTTATGATCTACTTGACTCTTCTAATGGATTTCTTATTCCGCTGCAGTTGTTGATATAAAACTGGTTGTCTATTATATTCTATCAGTTGTTATACTGTTGAAGGTTAAGGATAATTTATTCTGCATTATCTTAGTCATAATATTTCTTACTGGGTTAGTTGAGCTCACCCTTTCTTTCACGGTTCTCTTTAGGAAATGAGAATATAGCTGGAACTAGTCGGGGAATGGATTGACAGTCCAGATGGTTGCATTAGTAGTCCTCACTATTCTGTGAAATAGTGTGATAATAATTGTAATGATGACTTATTTTGAGTTTGATTACTGTCTAGAAGATAATATTTGTATTAAAACTCACAGCTCATGTTGTATATTTTAGTTCTGTACCATGTATTTGGCGACTCAGAATGGGTGATGTATACCTATTTTGGGGGCGTCACAGTTGGTATCAAAGCTTAGGGATATGAACCCTGGCTGAGATGTGAGACAAGAACTAGGAGGGGAGAGACATGGTATTCCTTCATTAGTATGACCTGCCTAAGTTTAATTGGTATTTAATTGGTCGGTCAGAATATAGGGATAATATGTGATATGTTAATTTGTTTAATTAACCCTTGTTTTGTGACAGTGTTTAAAAATGACATCCGAGAATGTTGAGAATAGCAATGGAGCACATGAGACCGTTGAATCACCAATGATCAATATCTAGGATAATGTGCATCAGGAAATAAATAATCCTCATGTAAATAACAACACTGATCAAATGACGAATGACGATACATTTAGGAGCTTTTTAGAATTCATGCAACACCAAACGAGAGAGACTCTTGTTCATAATGCAGGTGAAAACAATGGCAACCCACGGTTGGTCCGCATTAGCGATTGAAGGAGGCTGGGACCACGAGTTTTGGGAAAGCGGAACCACTTAAGGCAGAGACGTGGATAAAATAGATCACCAAGATATTTGATGTCTTGGAATGCTCAGAGAGCAAAAGGTTCCATTCACCACCTTTATGTTGCGTGAAGAAGCAGATCATTAGTGGGAATCTATAAAAACGTACCCAGCCTGACGCACTCAAGATGTCTTGGGAGAAGTTCCAAGAATTGTTCATTGACAAGTACTTTTTCGAAAGTATTCGTCACATAAAGGAGGTGGAATTCATCAAGCTGGAGAAAAACAATATGACCGTGTCACAGTACGAGGCTAAGTTTGCGGAGTTATCCCAGTTTGCATCCCATTTGGTCGATAATGAGGAGCGAATGACGCGAATGTTTCTGCGAGGTTTGAAACCAAATATACGTCAATACCTCATTTTTCACAAACTTTATTTATATTCAGATGATGTGAACAGGGCGAGGTTAGTGGAGCGCAATAATGAGTCAGAACAACCAAAAGGCAACGACCAACAACACAATAATAATCATACAGGTGGAAACGGTCATCGAAACAATGATAACCATCGTGGGGGAAATTATCATGCCAAGAATGGTAACCACTTCGGTGGTAATCATGGCCAAGATAATAGAAGTGGAAATTTCAAGAAGAGAAGGTTCAATAATGATGGAAAGACAACAGCACCAACACCTGTTTCCAAGGAAGAAGAACGATCACCGGTCGTATGTTTTAAATGCGGACAGGAGGTACACATCCGTCCAAACTGTACACAACAACCCAAAGCATGTTTTAATTACGAAAGGGAAGGTCACCTAGCTCGATTTTGTCGTGTAGTGAAGTTAAGTTCAACTGGGATGATGACGCCAAAGGATGTCTCAGACAAGTCAAAGTCGGTAGTTTAAGTGAGAGCATTTGTCGAGGAACCCGAACGAAGCTAGCACGGGTAAGTTAATAATAAACTCTTACGAAATTTATACCTAATTCGATATCAGTTCTACCCATTCTTTTATTTCTTCTACTTGCGCTCAATGTTTAAATTTGACCCCAGTACAAAACCCATTTCTAAAACCCTCAAATATTTTTTCACCCAAAACGAACGTAACATACGCCAAAGACGTTGGCTCGAGCTGTTGAAGATTACGACCATACCATTCAATATCATCGTAGAAGAGCGAACGTGGTAGCTGACGCGTTGAGTAGAAGATCGTATACAGTTACGAGTGCGACGTTGTTAACACAAAGATCCATTTCGTACGACTTACTCTAGAGACCCACGTGATGATGTTAAATATACGATTATAACCAATTTTAATCAAAAAAGTTAAAGCCGCTTAGGTTACAGACTCAGAACTGATGAATATGAATAAGAAGGTTCAAGAGGGCGTTATTTTAGAAGGAAGAGCTGCTGAATAGAGAAAATCTCAACCCTCGATTTAATTTGCCCATTTGAAATCCTCAATCGAGTAGGAATTGTGGTTTATAGACTCGCTTTACCATCAAATATGTCGCGTGTTCATAACGTTTTTCACGTATCGATGTTACGTAAATATGTGGACGACCCGAACCACACTAAATAGTTAGAACCAGGCGAGATAGCAGAAGATTTAACGTACGAGGAGGTACCAGTCAAGATCTTAGATAGGAAGGAGCATGTCCTACGCACGTCAATTTTGAGGACGAAATTCCATAAGGAGGGGTGGTTGTAAGGCCCCAACTTTTTATAAATAAAGATTTAATTTTATCTAATTATTATTTTGAAATAGTAAGGGGTTGATTTGATTAATGTGGTTAATTATGGGTAAAATGCGCAAATATTTTAAATAAGCAAGTGGTTATAAAATATTAATTGTTGTCGGAGAATATTCGTTTGGTCGTTGAATATTCTTGCTGTCGGGGAATATTCGTACGATGGCGCAGCCTTTTGTGGGCCCCATAACAAAAAGCAATTGGATGGAGAAAATGACAAGTATGAGTTTTTATAAATAACGATGTAGTTATTCTGCTATTATCTTGTTGGAATACCGGTGGTTAAAACATAGTAGATGCGTGGTGTTGCGAGAAAAGACACTGCAGATTGCACCAATTATTGATTCTTACGTAAGAAAGGCTTTATTCAATAATTATTCACGATAATTCTTATTTAATATTTTATTTTATTGATTCAATAATTGATGCGTTGATATTTTATATTATTGTTCTTTCAATAATTTTCACTGTACAGTATTTCCCATTATCAGATCAATAATTCATATTATTTGAATAATATTATTAGATAGCATTATTGGCAATGTATAGAAAGTTATGTCAATGAGAGGTTTGGTCACCTAATTTCGCGCCAATAAGGAGAAATTCTTATTGGAAAGCCCCCTCTTTCCTAGGAACAACCTGGTTGTCAATATTGTGATTCTGTAATATTATTTATGAATAATTAATTATTGATGTATATGATAAGGAAAATATTTATTTATGTGGATATAAATGGAGGAATGTTTAGAAAAGTGATAATTGTTGAAAATTGATATTTTATCTTTTCTGATAAAATAATTTATTTAAATATATTATTATATTATAATAATATAATAATGGTGATACTTTTACAATGAATGTGTGATATATGAATAAATGAGGAGGAAGAGTATTTTTCTTACAAAAAATGTTTAACACGTGTTTTATGTGTTGGTGGACCCTATTTTTGACTGAAATTTGATTATAGCCTGCAAAATCGTCCGTATTTGGATTTCGCTCAATTTCTGATTAGAATTTGGAAAAACTTAAACTTACAAAATTGTAGAGAATTAAATTTCCTATGGAAGGACATAAGATTCGAATTTTTCTGATAAAAAGGCTATTTATTTGAATTATTGAAGTTCCGAAATATTGGGCCTGTAATGATTTTGTTACAAAAGATGTTTAAAACATGTTTTTCATTTTGGTGGGCCCCACTTGCATGTGTTAGTTGCTGAAATCAGATGGCAAGGTGTACGTAGGAAAATAAAATAAATATATTAATATTTTATTAAATTTTCTACTTTGGTGTTCTAAGCATTTTCCTATAAATAGGGTGCTTAGGTTAGAATTGAAAATCACACTAGAAACTGAAATCTTCTCTCTCTATATTATCGAGCGTATTCTTGTGAGTATTTTGATATTTTGAGTGTTTTTATACGGTGCAAGTTCCTTTTAGCGTTATATCCAATATTCAGTAAGAAATACTATTCTTTCAAGGTAAGGGGTATTATTCATTTCATATTCTGAAGTGATATTATTTTTCGTATTTGTATGAATATTATTTTTCGTTCAATATTCATAAAGAGTATTCTCTTCGTTCAATATTCGTAGGAATATTATCTTCGTTAAATATTCGTTGGAATATTATTTTCGTTCAACAGTTATAAGGGATGTTATTTTGTTCAATATTCGCTTGAAATAATATTTTCTTCCATACTCTATAGTATGTAAGTAATATTATTTCGTTTCATATTTCAAATTTTATACTCGTTTTGTTAAAGTTTTGGCTTCTACACTCCATGAAATTAGTAGAATATCCTTGATATTTGCGCTTCATCCAGTATCTTTTCACAGAAATATTATTCTGAGCATTCTTGATAAGTTTTAACTTTTTCATGTTGGGGATTCACGGGGTTACTATTCACTTAGTTACTATTCACCGGGGTACTATTCATGACAAAAATTGATTACTTTTCGGTCCAAATCATTTTTGATACAATATTATTCTTGAATTTTACTCCACAAAGCAGTATCATGTTGACAATTTGGACGTTATTGATTTCTGGATAAATTAAATTATAAATCTTTAAAAATTTATCCTTGAACTTATTTTATTGAATTCTTATATCATTGTTATCATCCTCATGTTTATATTCTGTTGAAAGTCATATATGGCCTGTAGTGCATAGATGGACTTGGTATGATTATGACCAGGGATTATTCGGTATAATCATGACCGTAATGTTACAAATGATGTGGTAAAAGTTCTCATTGGCTCGTAGTGCATTGATGGACAGTTTTTGGTATGATTGTGGCCATGGATTCTCTTCGGCCAAGGGTATAAAGATGAATTGTTTTTATGGCATGATCATGACCGTTGATGAAAATACGATTATCTTTGGCCCGTAGCACATGGATAATTCGTGGTTGTGATACTAAAGAATATCCTTGACCCGTAGTGCAGGGATGATTTAATGATATGGATTATTTATTAAGCTGAGTCTTAGCGATAAAATTGATGATAAATCTTTTAAATCGTAGAAGATATTAGGTTTTATTCTCTACTTGACTCTTCTAATGGATTGTTTATTCCGTTGCAGTTGTTGATATAAAACTGGTTGTCTATTATATTCTATCGGTTGTTATACTGTTGAAGGGTAAGGATAGTATATTCTGCATTATCTTAGTCATAATATTTCTTACTGGGCTAGTTGAGCTCACCCTTTCTTTCACTGTTCTCTTTAGGAAATGAGAATATAGCTGGAACTAGTCGGGGAATGGATTAACAGTTCAGATAGCTGCATTAGTAGTCCTCACTATTCTGTGAAATAGTGTGATAATAACTGTAATGATGACTTATTTTGAGTTTGAATACTGTCTAGAAGACAATATTTGTATTAAAACTCACAACTCATGTTGTATATTTAAGTTTGTATTTAAGTTCTGTACCATGTATTTGGCGACTTAAAATGGGTGATGTATACCTATATTGGGGGCGTCACAGTTGGTATCAAAGCTTAGGGATATGATCCCTGGCTGAGATGTGAGACAAGAACTAGGAGGGGAGAGACGGGGTATTCCTTCATTAGTATGACCTACCTAAGTTTAATTGGTATTTATTTGGTCAGTCAAAATATAGGGATAATATGTGATATGTTAATTTGTTTAATTAACCCTTGTTTTGTGACAGTGTTTAAAAATGACATCCGAGAATGTTGAGAATAACAATGGAGCACATGAGACCGTTGAATCACCAACGATCAATATCCAGGATAATGTGCATCAGGAAACAAATAATCCTCGTGTAAACAACACTGATCAAATGATGAACGAAAATACATTTAGGAGCTTTTTAGAATTCATGCAACATCAAACGAGAGAGACTCCTGTTATGCAGGTGAAAACAATGGCAACCCACGGTTGGTCACCGCTAAGCAGTTGAAGGAGCTGGGACCACCAGAGTTTTTGGGAAAGCCAGAACCACTTAAGGCAGAGACGTGGATAAAACATATCACCAAGATATTTGATATCTTGAAATGCTCAGAGAGCAAAAGGTTCCATTTGCCACCTTTATGTTGCGTGAAGAAGCAGATCATTGGTGGGAATCTATAAAACGTACCCAGCCTGACGCAATTAAGATGTCTTGGGAGAAGTTTCAAGAATTATTCAACGACAAGTACTTTCTCAAAAGTATTCATCATATGAAGGAGGTGGAATTCATCAAGCTGGAGCAAAACAATATTACCGTGTCGCTGTACGAGGCTAAGTTTGCGTAGTTATCCCGATTTGCATCTCATTTGGTCGATAATGAGGAGCGAATGACGAGAATATTTTTTGCGAGGTTTGAAACTCGATATACGTCAATACCTCATTTCTCATAAACTTTGGTTATATTCAGATGTTATGAATAGGGCTCAGTTAGTGGAGCGCGATAATGAGTCAGCACAACCAAAAGGCAACAACCAACAACATGATAATAATCATACATGTGGAAACGGTCATCAGAACAATGATAACCATCGTGGGGGAAATTATCATGCCAAGAATGGTAACCACTTCGGTGGTAATCATGGCCAAGATAATAGAAGTGGAAATTTCAAGAAGAGAAGGTTCAATAATGATGGAAAGACAGCAACACCCGCACATGTTTCCAAGGAAGAAGAATGACCACCGGTCGTATGTTTCAAATGCGGACAGGAGGGACACATCCGTCCAAACTATACGCAGCAACCCAAAGTGTGTTTTAAGTTAATCATAAACTCTTGCGAAGTTTATACCTCATTCAATATCGGTTCTACCCATTCTTTTATTTCTTCTACTTGCGCTCAACGTTTAAATTTGACCCCAGTACAAAACCTATTTCTAAAACCCTCAAATATTTCTTCACCCAAAACGAACGTAACATGCGCCAAAGACGTTGGCTCGAGCTGTTGAAGATTACGACCATACCATTCAATATCATTGTAGAAGAGCGAACGTTGTAGCTGACGCATTGAGTAGAAGATCGTATACGCTACGATTCTGGACGTATTTGTTAACACAAAGACCCATTTAAATACGACTTACTCTAGAGACCCAAGTGATGATGTTAAATAACGATTAGAACCAACTTTAATCGATAAAGTTAAAGCTTGCTAGGCTCTGAGACTCAGTAGAGTGATGAATATGAATAAGAAGGTTCAAGAGGGCGTTATTTTAGAAGCAAGAGCTGCTGAATAGAGGAAATATCAACCCTCGATTTAATTGGCCCATTTGAAATCCTCGATCGAGTAGGAACTGTGGTTTATAGACTCGTTTTACCATCAAATATGTCGCGTGTTCATAATGTTTTTCACGTATCGATGTTACGTAAATATGTGGACGACCCGAACCACATTATTGAGTTAGAACCATACGAGATAGCAGAAGATTTAACGTACGAGGAGGTACCAGTCAAGATCTTGGATATGAAGGAGCATGTCCTATGCACGTCAATTTCGAGGACGAAATTTCATATGGAGGGGAGGTTGCAAGGCCCCAACTTTTTATAAATAAAGATTTAATTTTCTCTAATTATTATTTTGAAGTAGTAAGGGGTTGATTTGATTAATGTAGTTAATTATGGGTAAAATGCGTAAATATTTTAAATAAGCAAGTGGTTATAAAATATTAATTATTGCCGGGGAATATTCGTTTGGTCGTGGAATATTTTTTTTGTGTGGGAATATTAAATGACGACGACGCATGACCTTTTGTGGTCCCCATAATGTAAAGCGATTGGATGGAGAGAATGACAAGTATGAGTTTTTATAAATATTGCGGCGTGGTTATTCAAGTTAACATTGTTGGAATACGGTGGTTAAAACATAGTAGACGCTGCGGTTGTGATAAGTAGTACTGCAGTATTGCACCAATTATTGATTCTTAAGTAAGATAGTATTTACTCAATAATTGATACTGATAATTACTTTTCAATATTTTATTTTATTGATTCAATAATTGCTGCGTTGATATTTTATATTATTGTTGTTTCAATAATTGTCATCGCACTAAGTATTTCCCATTATCGGATCAATAATTCATATTATTTGAATAATATTATTAGATACCATTATTGGCAATGTCTAGAAAGTTCTGTCAAGGAGAGGTTTGGTAACCTAATTGTACGCCAGTAAGGAGAAATCCTTATTGGAAAACCCCCTCTTTCCTGGGAACAACCTAGTTGTCAATATTGTGATTCTGTAATATTATTTATGAATAATTAATTATTGATTTATATGATAAGGAAAATATTTATTTATGTGGATATAAATGGTGGAATTTTTAGAAAAGTGATAATTGTTAAAAATTAATATTTTATCTTTTACGATAAAATAATTTATTTAAATATTTTATTATATTATAATAATATAATAATTGTGATACTTTTACAATGAATGTGTGATATATGAATAAATGAGGAGGAAGAGTATTTTTGTTACAAAAAATATTTAACACATGTTTTGTGTGTTGATGGACCCTATTTTTGACTGAAATTTGATTATAGCCTGCAAAATCGTCCGTATGTGGATTTCGGTCAATTTCTGATTAAAATTTGGAAAAACTTAAACTTACAAAGTTGTAGAGAATTGAATTTCCTATGGAAGCACATAAGATTTGAATTTTTCTGATAAAAGGACTATTTATTATGAATTATTGAAGTTCCGGAATATTGGGTCTGTATTGATTTTGTTACAAAAGATGGTGGGCCCCACTTGCATGTGTTAGTTGCTGAAATCAAATGTCAAGGTATGCGTAGGAAAATAAAATAAATATATTAATATTTTATTAAATTTTATGCTTTGGTGTTCTAAGCATTTTCCTATAAATAGGGTGCTTAGGTTAGAATTGAAAATCACACTAGAAACTGAAATCTTCTCTCTATATTATCGAGCGTATTCTTGTGAGTATTTTGATACTTTGAGTGTTTTTATACGGTGCAAGTTCCTTTTAGCGTTATATCCAATATTCAGTCAGAAGTACAATTCTTTTGAGGTAAAGGTATTATTCATTTCATATTCTGAAGAGATATTATTTTTCGTATTCGTATGAATATTATTTTCGTTCAATATTCATAATGAGTATTATCTTCGTTCAATATTCGTAGGAATATTATCTTCGTTAAATATTCATTGGTATATTATTTTCGTTCAACAGTTGTAAAGGATGTTATTTTGTTCAATATTCGCTTGAAATAATAATTTCTTCCATACTCTGTAGTATGTAAGTAATATTATTTCATTTCATATTTCGAATTCTATAATCGTTTTGTTAAAGTTTTGGCTTCTATACTCCATGAAATTAGTAGAGTATCCTCGATATATGCGCTTCATCCAGTATCTTTTCATGGAAATATTATTCTGAGCATTCTTGATAAGTTTTAACTTTTTCATACCGGGGTACTATTCACGGGGTTACTATTCCCGAAGTTACTATTCACTGGGTATTATTCACTCGATTACTATTCACCGGGGTACTATTTATGACAAAAATTTATTACTTTTCGGTCCAAATCATTTTTGATACAATATTATTCTTGAATTTTACTCCACAAAGCAGTATCATGTTCACAATTTGGACGTTATTGATTTCTGGATAAATTAAATTATAAATCTTTAAAAATTTATCCTTGAAATTATTTTATTTAATTCTTATATCATTGTCATCATCCTCATGTTTATATTCTGTTGAAAGTCATATGTGGCCTGTAGTGCATAGATGGACTTGATGTGATTATGACCAGGGATTATTCGGTATAATAATGACCGTAATATTACAAATGATGTGATAAAAGTCCTCATTGGCCCGTAATGCATTGATGGACAGTTTTTGGTATGATTATGGCCATTGATTCTCTTCGGCCAAGGGGTGCAAAGATGAATTGTTTTATGGCATGATCATGACCGTTGATGAAAACACAATTATCTTTGGCCCGTAGTGCATGGATAATTTGTGGTTGTGATACTAAAGAATATCCTTGGCCCGTAGTTCAGGGATGATTTGATGATGTGGATTATTTATTAAGCTGAGTCTCAGCGATAAAATTGATGATAAATCTTTTAAATCAGAGAAGATAGT